>AWOL01S0040656.1:3045-28272 GCA_000715115.1 Nicotiana otophora
ACGATGGGATTGCATGGTTGTCTACTTGTGAGATTTCTTGTTATCGGCATATTCGTGGGTTATTACGACTAAGGAAAGAGAACATCAGCGGTAATTTGAGCAAAGGATTGAGGAATGTGTGCTATAGTTGGCTTTATTGACTCATGTCCAGGCTCTGGGAAGATTCAGGATTTATGCTTCGTGTAAAGGAAATTTACAAGGAAAGTGATTCAGTCGAGTGCTTCTTGAGAGGGCGTTTGTGTGCTAGTGGAGCCTTGGAGTTTGATTATATTCGGGACCAAGTCAGAGTGGGTGACTCTCAACAACGATCCTAGTGGATTCAAAAGTTGAAGTGTGGTGCCTAAGGATTTAGAGTGTGTAGTATGGTTAAGTATTGAGCTGTTTCAACGGATTATAAAAAGGGGCTTGGAATGTTCTATGTTATCTTCGGTGTGCGGTGTAGCAGTGGAAGAATGGGAGAAAATAACTTCTAAATCATAGGGAAATTATCAAAATGAGTGTACCCGTTGAGGATGCGAATATGCGCACAAGGAAAGTATGTGATGGTTTGTGGGTTTTGAGACAGCATGGTCTCGTGAAATAAGGTCACTCCGGATAAGTGCGGATTTGGGTTCATGATGTTTTGAATAGAGCTATTATTATTTCTAGGGCAAGTCCTGAGTAAATTAGAAGGAGTGGCTCGGTTGGTAATGGTTGAATCAACACGGTTATGGCAGTGATCAGTTTCTCCAGCGTGAATTTATACATGTGGTTTGTGGTTGTACACTTGGGCTTGAGCGCCACCACAACTTGGTTGATTTGGGAGGTATTCGATTCGTATATTTTTTGATAAATGGATTTCCGGAAGAGTTATGGTGGTTTAAACCACTATTCGAGGTTTGTATTTTCCGTGGTTATGGGAATTTGGCTGCTTGTTGCAATGGTTCTCTTGAAATGAGCTAAGTAAAATGTTTATATATGATAAAGTGTTTACCTTATTAGTGGTTCTGGTGTTATGATGAAATTTTTGTGCTCTTGCGCATTGTCATGATTAAGTGCAGTGAGTAGCATGGGATTTGGAAGTTGAGGATCAAGGTTGCGGTTCGATGTTGACAAGAATGTCACGAGCTCGGATGAGAGAAAAAGGACTCAGATGGTTAGAGTCAGCTGGCATTGTTTTTGGCATCACCTGAGATTGGTGTCTGGTGTAAAGAGGCTTTGCATACTGAATGCGGATTCTTGAATTACTTTACAGCGTTGGTGTGGCCGATAGTATGAATGTGCAGACTCGTTGTCTGGTGCGGAAGGTCGGGGGAGCTTGTCCCACGGAAAGATTATATAAGTGTGACAGGTAGTCACTTAAATGATTAAAGATGGAAACCAAGTATGGAGGTTGTGGTACTATCGTTGATGTGAGAATTTATGCTTGAAGGGCGCTCGGTTCATTTGGTTGTGAACTGAGAATGTTTGTTCTGGATTTGGCGGCTATTCTTATGTGTCGTGGGAAAAAAGGTTTAACCTGGATCCTTGAAAGGTTATTAGCCTAGTGCGGTACGGCCAGAATTAGCTTGAGGTCCATGGACGGATCTAAATATGAATGTGGGCTCTATATCGGGCCAGATGTATTCATTTCAGCATAGCGCTCCTTGTGGATGAGTATTCAGACGTTGGATGTTATTCCGCCGCCGACTATTTCATGTAATACTATATTGTGTCATGTGAGTTGTGAAACGGCTTGATGATTTCATATGTGTTGAGGTTCCGCGTAGCGATGGTGTTATGTGAGCAGGATGGCTTACGAGAGTTAGGTCATATATCGCACCTTAGTTGTGCTTGAGTTTGTAGCGTATGGCACTATCTATCTCCCCAGGGATGGTATTATGCACTTGGCGTGTTTGTGGCCGATATTCGGGTATTTCGCAGGTATGAGCATTTTAGCTTGGTAACTAATTCCTTATAGGTTATTATGTGTGAATCAGGTGGCATGCCGCTACGGACATGTTGTTTGGATCGGGTTGAACCGCAACAGTGTGATGTTGAGTATAGTTCCCTATATCTATTCTTGTGTTTTTTGTTTCTCATTTTTTGAGAAAGGTTCATAACGCCTTTTTGGTTATTTAATTAGTTACGTGGGTTGAGTAGTTCTTTCCAGAGTTCGTTTTCCTTATGAATCACATTCATGTTTGTAGTTTGTTAACACATTGTGGCATCATATGAGATTTTTGTCTGAAGTCTGAGGTGGCTTATTGCTTGGGTAGCTTATACTCAAGAATGAGGTAATGGTTCTTGTCAAGGGGAGAAACTCAATGAATGGTTGACTCGGCAGTTGGTTGTAAATTTCTACGCATTGTTTCTGCTGCTGCAGCATTACAAGAGTTGGAGCAGGACATGTATGTGGCATGAGGTGTGTTGCGGACACCAGGTTCGTGGAATTTCGGCTATTGTTATCAGAGGATGTTATTATGGTCATGCTAATTATGCGATGCATGGTGTGAATTCAGAAAAGGTATACATTCGTGGTTTGGTACATCGGGTGGTGATTGATACGGTGATCGTATGTTGGAAATAGGCCTGGCAGAAGATTCCGGATGTTGGAATTTGGCTCTAAGACAAATTTGACTAAACAAAAGGGGAATCTTCAGATTTAATCGAGCCAGTGTGCTCAACTGAGTTGTGGTAGCATGGGTAGGTGCACGAGGTGCTAAACAATGATTTCGGACAACTCCAGCACAGTTCTTAGCATGTTCGAGGACGAACGTATATTTAAGTGGGAGAGAATGTAATGACCCGACTGGTCCTTTTGAGCTCTACCGCGTCGTTCAGCGATTTGAGGCCATGAGCAGCTTCACTTCAGGTATTATAACTTGTACGCATGGTCGGGATTGAATTTCGGGAAGTTCAGAGTTGAATTGGAAAGAAAATTCTCATTTCGAAAGCTTTAAGTTGGAAGAATTGACTAAGATTGGATTTTAGAGTAAACGGCCTCGGAATCGGGATTTGAAGGTTCCAGCAGGTTTGTATGATGATTTCGGACTTGGGCGTATGTTCAGATCGGGTTTTGGATGCCCCGGGAGCGTTTCAGCACCTATTGTGGAAGTTAGCATTTTGAAAGATTTCCATAAATTTGGGTTGAAGTGCATTTCAATGTTATCGATGTCCGTGTGGAATTCCGAGTCTGAGAATAGCTCTGTATGGTAATTCCGGTATTGGGAGCGCGTCCAGAAGTGGATTTGGAGGTCCGTAGGTTATTTTGGAGTCGTTTGGCGAAAGTTAGAAATCTGAAGGTTTTTCAGAAGTTTGACCATAAGTGGACTTTTTGATATCAGGATCGGAATCCGATTCCAAAAGTTGGAGTAGATCTCTAATGTAAAATGTGACTTGTGTGCAAAATTTGAGGACAATTGAGCGTGATTTGATAGGTTTCGGCATCGAATATAGAAGTTTGAAGTTCTAAAGTTCATTAAGCTTGAATTGGGGTGCGATTCATGATTTCGATGTTGTTGGATGTGATTAGAGGCCTCGAGCAGGTCCGTGTTATGTTATTAGACTGGTTGGTGTGATTGGATGGAATCCCTGGGGCCTCGGGTGGATTCCAAGTGGTTAACGGATCGAATTTGAATTTGAGGAAGAGCTGAAGCAGCTGGGCATCTGGTGTAACCGCACCTGCATGAAGAGGGCCGCAGGTGCGAGCCCGTAGGTACGGGAGATGGCTCGCAGAAGCGGAAGGAGCCAAGGCTGCTGAGAACCGCAGAAGCGGAAGTATTTGCGCACCTACGATGGCGCAAGTGCGATGTCAGTAGCCGCAGAAGCGGCAAGGGCCGCAGGTGCAGATGGAGTTCCGCAGAAGCGACCTAAGATCTGCAGGTGCAAAAATGTTGTTGGGCAGTGGGGTTTCTTGAAAATGGGACTTGGCCCATTTTTCTCCCATTTGCATTTTGGTTTGGGCGATTTTGAAGAGCCTCAAGGGGCAATTTTCAGCAAGCAACTCAAGATAAGTGATCCTCACTTATTACAAGTTAAATACATGGTTTGTATAAGAATTTAAACATGAAAATTAGTAGAAATTGTGAGGGTTTTGGTATAAAACCTAGAATTTGGTATTTTGGATTTTGATCACAAATTTTGGAATGGAATTGAGAATAAATTATATATTTGAGTCTGTGATGTCATGGGCAAAGTTTATCTTCGAAAAGTTTTGGAATCTGGGCATGTGGGCCCGGGAGCGATTTTATCGACTTTTCAAGTGTCGTTGTGAATTGTTGTAAATAGGATTATAATGAGTATTTGAGTGTATATTAATGGGTTTGCATAATTATTGACCAGTTTTGGAGCGTTGGGCATCGGTTTGAGTCGTCGGAAGGGCTTGGGAGCTGGTTATGGAACTTCGGAGCGAGGTAAGTCTCCTTTCTAACCTTGTAAGAGGGAATTTACCCCATAGGTGAAATAATTCAATATGTGCTTTTATTTGTGGGGGCTACATACGTACGAAGTGACGGGAGTCCGTGCGTAGCTACTATTATGCTTATGTACGGGTAGTCTAGGACCCAAATTGCGTTATATTTACGATGCTTGCATCCTACTTGTTAATTTAACTGTTAAAAACATATTGGAACTTGATAAAGGAATTTAAAAAGGTTAAACTTCACCTACTTGGGTTTCAGACGGGTCACTTGACCGTTAATGAGAATTGATATTTCTTTGAACATCAAACCTAAATAAATCCTTAATTTGGTTGTTTGAATGTGTTTATCTTTTGTGGAACGGGTCGAACACCTTGGCAGATTAAATAGATGCATCTATGGTTCGTGCCGTTCGACCCTCCGGCAGTACACAGTTTAATATTATGTTGGATCGGGCCGTACGACCTCAGCATGATTTGCGCATGACATAATTGATTGTTTTGGAATTTGCAATAAATGATATTGCCTCCTCGGCCTGAGTTAAATTGTTAAATAATGGGAGATAAATTTGGAGATTTCTTAATCATAAAAGAACTGCTTACTTACTTCAAAATATGGAGCTTGCAACCGTTCATATAATCCATACTTAATTATAGCATTGATATCCTATTTATAGCCCATAGTAAGTGTCGAAGTCGACCCCTCATCACTACTTCTTCGGGGTTAGGCGGGATACTTACTGGGTACGCGTTGATTTACGTACTCATACTACACTTGCTGCATATATTTGTGCAGGTACATATATTTCTAGAGGCTTTGTGGGCGCAGAGGCGCGGTTATTGCGGGGACTTAGGTGAGCTGCACTCTCTACTACGATCTGCAGCCAGTATAGTCTCCTTCAGAGTATTTATATTTTTCCTGTCTAAATTTGTATTTCTGGACAGATGTTGTATTTTATTTTCCTTCCTAGTTGATGCTCATGCACTTGTGACACCAGGTTTTAGGATGATTATGGGTTGTTATGTATTGACTTTGTTAAAAGCATTATTATTTAATCTCTTAATCCCCATTCTTTACTATTTAAATTGAAGGAAAATATGATTTTAAAAGTAACAAAAATGAGAACCCAATGAAGTACTTATTGTTGGCTTGCCTGACAACGGTGTCCGGTGCCATCATGACCTTTATGGATTTTGGGTCGTGACAAGCTAAGTCCTGGCGATAGTTTGGTGAAGACGCATTTCCGCCGTTGTTTATTTCTTCAGCAGATGGGGAAGAAACAATATGGGCGTCTACCTGGGTTGTGTGTGTAGTATTTAGAGGCAATTGTTGGTACTGGTCTGGTGGCATTTTATCACCGGACGATTGATCGATGAATATTTTTGACGGGTCAGCTACTGTTCTTGTTTGTCGCCTAAGTAGAGAGCGCTCGATTTAGGGGTGATTTGACCTTCAAATCCTTAATTTATGGTTTAGGAAAAATTTCACAAAAATCCACAAATTTCTCCAATTCAAATCACTAATTAAATGATAAAAACAATGATGGAATCATGAATAATGAACAAAACCGAGTCAAAAAAACTTATCCCGATCCAATCCTTGAAAATCCCCTCCAAAATCGCCCTAAATCGAGCTCTTTAACTCAAAATGTGGAAAATGAAATAAATCCTCGATTTTACCCTTTTCTGCCCACGCTTTTCGCACTTGAGGCCTCTCTGTCGCATCTGCGACTCCGCATCTACGAAAATTCCATCGCAGATACGGCTTCTACTAATGATCATGAAATTCTACTTATATGAAGAAAAGGTGCACCTACGCATCCGCTTCTGCGGACCCAAAGGCATTTCTACACGTCCGGTACTGCACACCAGTCACCACACCATGGTCCCTCGCCCCTGGTCCAAATCTCACATCTACGAAGAAGTCATCGCTTTTGCGCGTGTGCACCTGCGCCCCAGTATCCGAACCTGCGACTTCCCCTTGGCCAGCCTCCTTTCGCTTCTGTTATCCCCCAGCCCCACCTTCGTCTAAGCTCATCGGAGGTGCGATGACACCAGAACTCAGTTTTCTTCAGCAATCATCCTAAGTCCAAAGTGAACCCGAATTCGATACGAATCACACCGGGCACTCCAGGACCCCGGCCGAACATACCATCAAGTCCCAAAATACATAACGAACCTACTCGAGGACTTAAATCACATCAAACAATATCAAATCTATGAATCGCACCCTGATTCAAGCCTATTGAATCAATGAATATTCAACTTCTAAAACTAATGTCGAACCATATCAAACCAACTCCAAATGAGATCAAATTTTGCATGAAACTCCCAAATGACACAACGGACCTATGCCAACTCCGGAACCACAATCCAAGCCTGATATCAATAAAGTCAACCCTCGGTCAAACCTATCAACCTTCCAAACCTTTAACTTTCCAACATTCGCCAAAAAAGCCTCAACCCAACCTACGGACCTCCCAATCAATATCCGGACATACTCCTATGTCCAGAATTACCATACGAAGCCATTGGAGCCATCAAAACTCCATTCTGGAGATCTCTACATAGAACTTAAACTCCAGTCAGCTCTTCCAACTTAAGCTTTCAACCTTGGGACTAAGTATCCCAATTCACTCTGAAACTCACCCAAAACCAAACAAACTACCCCGGCAAGTCACATAACCACAATTGAACATAGAGAAGGCAATAAATAGACGAACAAGGCTAAAATACTCAAAATGACCGCCCGGTCATTATAATGTCCCGAGTTGACTTTTAATGGCTTTTAGAGAATTGAGTAAAGATTCAATATTTATTGTTTGTAATTGATTCCTATAGATTTGTTTGAATTTATTGAATTGTTTTTTGACAGATTCGAAACATTCGGAGCGTGATTTGCAACGCAATGCATTTTTGGAGTGTTGATTTAGCTCGTTTGAGGTAAGTATCTTGCCTAGCATTGGTTTGAGGGACTAGTTGCTTGAATTGTTGATGATGTCTACATGCTAAAGGTGACGCACACGCGGGGGATGAGCATGTGTGCTTACATCGGATTTTATCCATGTTCGGGGTAGTCCATAGTTTGTATTATGCCTTATTTTGGATACAATGCTTCTTGCTATCATGATTCATATGTTTTTACCCCTTTGTGAACTTCTTAAATCAATATAGAGATCTTGTGTAAATTAATTTTCTGTTCAAACATGATAATTGTTGTTTTGTGGCGTATCCGCCTAATCTGAGATGTGGTAGCACCCTTAGTACATGCATATACCTTAGCATGCTACTTTTTATCAGCCCATGAGTATTTTTGTATATGCTTTCTGTGTGATGGATTGGATTAGCACCACGTGCGTTATCTGTGCGGGTTGAGTTATGATAGCATGTGAGTGGTCAGTGCAGTTATTATATTATGGCACATGAGTTGTATGTGCATTGTCTGGATAAGGATCCAACCCCCTAGGTTTGTCTTTTCATGCTTCTCTTTTGATAACATACACGCGGTATGAGGAAAACAGATCAGTGTTTGATTTTTGTGTATCCTTTCTATATGGAAACACCTTGGGTGTATACATGATTTTATCGTATATCTTTTCTATATGCTAGTTTTTTAATGTATACATGCTTCTTTATGCATATCGACTCTATATACTGCTTTGACTGGAGAATGAAAGGACGATACATATCTTCTCTATATGTCAACCTATGCATATTGACTTGATTATTTATGCATATTTTCTCTATATAAAAATGTTGATGATTCATTGGTGATAAACACACTTCTTCTCTATATGCCGAGATGTTAAACTATTATAAGACTTGCACACATATTTTCTATGTGCACTGCTTGGTTGTACATGTGTCTCATGCTTCGATTTTGGTACCATTGATGTGTACTTGCATATTTATAAATTGAATAGGTGGTTATGTGAGTATCATTGGCAATTCTTGCTACATAATACTTACTGAGTACATATGGTTGGTTATATACACTCTGCACTTAATTGTACAGATTCAGGAGTTAGACCCAGATGAGCATTGTGAGCTGATTCGTTCTTGTACTGTTGAGACCGAGGTAGAGCTGCTTCTCGATCGCAATCCCTAGAGTGTCTTACTATCTTTCCTTACTGTTATTATTGTTGTTGTTGTTTCAGACAATATTTTTGTATTTCAAACTTGTATTTTTAAATGTAGAGCCCATGACTCAGTTTTACCAGTTCTGGTGAGTTGAGTAACGATTTAACATTATATATGGTTATTTGTCTTTCAGACTTATTTATTTTGTAATTTGTTATCATGTTTCATTATTGTTTTATGATTGGCTTGCCTAACAAGTGGGTTAGGCGTCATCAGAACCGGTGGCGGTTTTCGGCCGAGATAGTAAGCTCCCTGAATGACCTTATTGAAGTAGTAGCAAGGGTTTGGTCCAAAGATGCCCACTTTACAGACATTTGCAATTCAATTACAAAGTAGAAAAAGAGAAAATGCACAAAAATAACATAATAAGCTAATTACAATCAAAGCATATAACGATATGCACAGATAGAGCATAGGAAGTGAACTCTATCTCGACTAAGCAAGTCTTGTACAAATATTAATGCATAAAAAATGACATACAAATGATATGCCAGTTTAAGCATGTAATATGATGCATGCTTTCACAGATAGTAAGGCCAATGCATATGACAAAGAGCCAAACAAGCATATAAAAGTGAAATGCATCAAATAACATTTATATGAATGCCTCTACACGAGTCTACAATGTCTATGCATGATAAAAGCTCAAACATTACATAAATTTGACACTCTCCAAGTGTCCAACTAACCAGAAATTTATTAGTATCTCACAAACCTGTTCGCACACTGTCGGCAGATTTCGATGTTCACTGATTCTAGATGTAACCACCCGATGGGTCATTTTGAGTACTAACTCCCTTTTTTATGATTTCAAACCTTTCATAGAGTTATTTGATAATTTATGACTTACGTGCATGGTTCGTATTAATTTTCGGAAACTCTAAATGTGAATTTTTAAACAAAACTTGATTTTTGAACTTGAAAATGGCTAGAGTTGACCACGAACAATATTTTTTATAAACGATCTCGGATCAGTATTTTGATAATTCTGGTTGGTTCGAATGATAATTTTGGACTTATATGTATGTTTGGTTAGGGTCGCGGTTAACCCGAGGTCGTTTCGCCACTTAATGTGAAAAGTTGAAATTTTGAAGTTTGAACTATGAAATTCTTTGAGTTTTGGTGCTTAATTCTTGATTTTAGATGTTATTTTGATGATGTGAGCTTACGAGCGAGTTTGTATGATATTATTATACTTGTGTGGATATGTTGAATGGATCCATAGGGGCTCGGATGAGTTTTGGATAAGTTTCGGACTATTTTGGATAGGTTGGGATTTACTGGAGCTGCAGACCTCGCATTTGCGAGAGTCTGTTAGCAAATGCGAGTCTCGCATTTGCGAGTGCTAGGTCGTATGGCTAGGCATCTTTCTATTTGCGAAGCATTGGTCGCTTTCACGAGGTGGCCAGACTTCGCACTTGCGATACTCATGTCGCATTTGCGAATCTGTGGGAGAAGGGACTGCTTCGCTTTTGCGAAGCTCATTTCGCATTTGTGGGGGTCCTGCGTTCGCATTTGCGATTAACATGTCGCATTTGCGACACTAGAGGGGCTCAAGCACTATTCTCATTTGCGATCACTGGTTCGCTTTTACGAACATCGCAATTGTGAATAAGAGTTACAATTGCGATACCTGCAGCTGGGTAAAAGATTGGGATTTCGGGACTTAGCTCTTTTTACTCCACCTTTGAGACCTCAACTCCACATAGAGGCAATTTTGGAGAGCCATTTCTTCCCAACTTCATATGTTAGTAACTTTAACTTATTTTGTTCAATTTCTATTATTCTTTCATGGATTTTTACTATTAAATCTAAGATTTCATATGAGTTTTGGGTAGAAATTTAAGATTTTGTAAATTTGGGATATAGACCTCAAACGGAGGTTAGATCTCAAAATAAATCACATATTTGAACTCAGGGGTGAATGGGTAATGAGATTTGGTCTTAATTTTGAATTTTGACCACGTGGTCCACGGTTGACTTTTGCAAATTATGATAAAGATCGAACCTTTTAGATACTGGGGTAGTTCCTAAAGCCTGTTTTGATTTAATTAAGTAATATTTGACTAGATTCGGATGGTTTGGAGGCATGTTCTAAAGAGAAAGCCATGTTGGATTGTTGAACTTGTCCCGGAAAGAGGTAAGTGTCTTTGTTAACCTCGATTGAGGAGATTAGGGTATAAATCATATATTTGCTACGTGATCATTGTGTTGGGGTTGGCGTATGTGCAAGGTGAATGCTGACGACCAATGTTGACCCTCCCTTTTAAAATTAAAATTATTTATGCTTAATAATTTGCAATAAATATGGTAAAATATTTTCTAATATATTATGTCTATTTTTATATAAATATAATAGGAAATAGTAATTACCAATGTTAAATTAATAATTTAGTATTAATATATAGGAATTATACTACCCTTACTATATTGGTATTATTAAAATGACCTATATACTTTAATAAAAAAGTATTAAAATTAATTTAACCAATTAATCTTTGATGTTAATTACATCACTTATTACTTTAAATTAATCCGAAATTAGTTTCATAATTTAGTAAATGGAGTATTTTAATAGATAATTAAGTAATTACAGCAATTTATAATATATTTGATGATTATATTTTTATTACATTTAATTAGAATTAATTAAGTTAAATTTTAAAGGGGTTAAAGTGCAAAAGGCTACAATTGCAATTATCTAATTAAATGCAAAGTGGCCTTTCTTTAAAATCAAACACCAGTTAATTCAGCCCAAAACACAGGCCCAATACGGCATGATCCTGTCCAGAACTAACCCCCTTATCCACTTTGGCAATCCATGCCAACCCTTGAGAAGCAATGATATCGTGCCGCATCACTCGTCCCCTATACTCACGGAACAAGCAGAAAGAATCTGGACCATTGATCCAAGTCATCGACGGTCCACGTTTATTTCTGTTTTCCCTTTATTTTAAACCATTCAGCATATCCTATCCCAACCGTTGGATCACATAGATCCAACGGTCCCCATTTTGTTTCTATTAATATATTTTATCAAATATTATACTTTGAATTATCAGGTTCATTGATCAAATGATCCAGCTGCCCAGAATTCATCTCCCACTTTAAACCTCAATGACCACTCCCAAACCCTACTCATTTCTACCTACCTTGCTGCCTTCCCTTTCCTCTTTCTCTCCTTGTTCTCTCAACACTGTAATCCCATCAATCCAAAGTACCTTTCATAAATTAGTGCAATGTCACCTTAATCGAGCCTAAATCATCTCCTATGTCCATGTTAGCCGTGATTCTTACTTGAATCTTTCCCCTTTTGTCGTTACAATTCAAAACCCCAAATCAAAACCCTAGACCTAAAACATTGACTTGGAATTTCATCTGTTTTCGTTCTGTGCTTTCAAATCGAAGCAGGCATGAAGACAATCTCTGGCTTCATCATTGTTATTCAATGTCCAGAGGTCAAATGTAATGACCTCTGGACATTAGGGATTCGACCGATGGCTTTGCACGCTTCAACGGTCAATTCCTCATTTCTTCATGCCCAGGTAAATCCCCATGTTGTTTTTCCTCTCTGTGTTTCTCTGATTTTACCTCTATGCTATCATCATCCTACCTTCGTAACTTTCCACTATTGATTTTGAATTGACCGGAATCTTAAGGCTTAAACGGTCACTATAAATAGGAGCTTTCAATGCTATCACCTAACAGAGATCAATACCAATCAATATACCTAATACCACTACTAAAAGTAACAAGTTTAAGTTTTTGACTTAGTATTAAGTTTCAGTAACTTTTTTCCCTACTTTCTCTTTTCTCCTTTTCATTTATGCTTGAGTTTGATCTCTGTGTGTGATTTGTTTTGGGTTTGGACTCCAAAACGACTAACAAATCACTCTTGCTTGGTTTGGTGCTCTACAGAAGGTCAGTGTATACTGACCCTATCTTTATCTCTTGACTGTGCAATTTTATGATGCTTTCCTGTTTATTATCTCTCGTTTATGATGCGGACTAGTTGTGCATGACTATATTTGTTATATTTTGCTTGTTGTATGCTATTTGCACTGCTGAGTTGACAATGTTCCTGAAAATATTATGATGTTTTGATATTGTAGTGTGCTCTATGTTTGAACTCCCATAACTTACATATATAAAATGCTTTCGTAATATTTATAGTCCTCTGAACAAGTCCTGTTGAACCTTTATGATAAGTTGAAATAAGCCTTAAGTTAGTGCTGAGAATGCTCTGTCTCTGATTAGTTAAAAAGTAGTTGTACTACCATGTTAGCCAACTTAATTGAGTTGTGATTTTTGAAATATTCTGAATGTCCTGTTAAGAGTTCACATCTGCTGCACTGTGATGTATTGATCTTTACATTTGTGATATCATATTACACTATTTTGATTCAATAAAAATGATTCTAACCACAGTTCATGGCTTACATTTGACCTGTTTGCTTGGATGATCTTAATTGGATAAGTTTGAAACAATGCCTATTATATGAACCCTTTAGTAGTTACCATCTGGAACCTTACTGTACATTGGTCAAGGGACTTCTGTTGATCTCTATGCCTCTGCTTATGTTCATCATAGTTGTGCTAGTCCAGTATTGCCCTTGAACCATTACATGCTCTTTAATTAAGAAAGTTTCTTGTTTAAGTCACTATGTCTTTTTCTGAAAATTTCTCTTGAAAGACTGAATCATGTTCGCCTTAATAATGTAGCAACTTGAGTGAATAATGCTAAACATAAAATCTAGATATGTGAAATTTACTGGTGTAACCTAGTTAGTAAGATCACTCACATGTTTGAGTAAATTCATTAAGAGTTGTTTGCCCTATTCTCACCTACAAAGAATGAACACCCCAACCTATTGTCTCATATCTGGTTAATATCCTTGTCTATATAGAACTTAACTATGAATCTGGAGTTGTTTGGGAATTTAATAAACCACAAATCATGCTATTATGTTTGGACTAGGCTAAAACTGACCCTCATACCTATATTGATGCCTCTGCTAGTGTTGTTACCCTCAAGATGTTTGAACAAGGTTGTCAGTATAAGTGCTTAGTTGAATAAGGCCTCAACCATGCATATGTTTGCTTCTAATTATTTTGAATATCACTAAAATGTTTGTTGAAGTACTGTGAACCTAGTTAGGGATCTTGAAATGTTGAACCCTCAGTAAAAATAATGAAATTAGTGTACATCCCTTCCCTATCACTTGGATCACCTAATCAAGCATTTCTAAGCTTGAATTGGCTTACTGGTAAATGTCACTGACTCCCCTTCTTCTTAACTTTCCTAAGTATCTTGATGCATGCTATAGGTAACTTCAAGGCCATTGACATCACTGGATACTATAAGTTTGTTTGCACTAGGTGGTCTTTATATTTTTGAGTTCTGATCTTAAAGCTAATGTTGTGATCCTTGCATTCTAAGAATAATGCCCTCTATCGTATTCTATTGAAATTATGAGTGTCTGAACCTATGTGATCAATGCTTACTGCTCTCATGATAATTACTAAGTTAACACCTCATTTGTGTCTAATACTTTGAGGAAGAGTAAGCGTGAGCGGTTAAGGGTATTTGGGTGTGAAACTTTGTTTGTGGTTAGGATGCCCTTCACTAACACAAGCACTGCTCGGGGCCCATGACACCGTTGTGAAATCCAAATTGCCAGGGATTCAAAGGATATCTTATCCATGAATAAGTTTTTACTCTAAGCCTTTAGTCATTGAGGATTAATACAAATTAAATCGGTTATATTGTATTCTTTAGTCTTATTTACTTATTGTGATTTTATTTTGTTGGGCCTAATACTGAATTCATTAATGGCCGTTTATTTCTTTTTGCGTGCATGTTTGAATTGGGCCTGCTGAGTTATTCAGAACTCATGCCCAAGTTCCATTCTAGGATGTATTTCGCTCTATGAAGTCTGCCGCTGCTTGTAGATCTGCTGGGCCTGGTTCATTGGCCCGATATAAAGAGCCCAGTTCTTTTTCCCCTCTCATTTTTAGACGATGAATCTAGTTGTTTATTCTGTGTATATGTCTTACAATAACATTATTATTGAATATTTTTGGTATGTTTGATTGTTTTAGGAACATAGACAAAGCAAGTCTCATAGGTAAGCAAAAAAGAGAATCTAGTTTAAAATCATGTTCACTATAAAACTTTAATGCTTTGATCACTTACTTTCTTAACAAATAGAAGAGTACGTTTTGTTATCACTAACCACTTTTAATAGAGTTTTGAGTTTGAACATAATTGAAAAGCGAAACGACTTCTCTTTGAAAAGATCATAATCGAAAGGATGTTTATAAGGCCGATTTTCAAGAAAACAAAACCAAGCATAGCTTGAGATTGCGAACTAAACAAACCTCAATGAGTTTCAAAATACAACTCCAATTGAAATTAATTTTCAAGAAAAGGTATACCCATCCCAACCTATGATATATTTTCTAGTGGTCTTTTATTTCACTAAGTTACATGAATGAAAATGGGCTGAGTGCCTAGTATCAAGTCAATACAAAAATCGATATCCCTATCAGGCGTCATGCCGGGTAGGTCTGCTGGAAATACATCTGGGAAATCTCTCACTATCGGAACTGACTCAACGATAGAAGTATCAGTACTGACATCTCTCACAAAGGCTAGGTGCGCATCACACCCCTTCTCAACCATTTGTTGTGCCTTTAGAAAGAACGCAACCCTGCTAGGAATTTAATCCAATATACCCCTCCACTCCAACCGCGGTAACCCTGGCATAGCCAATGTCATGGTCTTGGCGTGACAGTCCAAAATAGCATGATAGGGCGACAAGCAGTCCATGCCAAAGATTACATCAAAGTCTACCATATTGAGTAGCAATAAATCAACTTTAGTCTCATACCAACAATTAGTAACTAAACACGACCGATAAACATGGTCTACAATAATAGAATCTCCCACAAGTGTGGACACATATACGGGATCAAGAATCACGTGATATATCTGAATACGGAGCAAAGTACACATATGAGTAAGTGGAGCCCGGATCAAATAAAACTAAGGCATCCCTATGACAGATCAGAACAATACTTGTGATGACAGCATCTAAAGTGGTAGCCTCCGTCCTACCCGGAAAAGCATAGAAACGAGTCTAGACTCCCCCTCTAGGGTGACTCTACCTGCCAGACCTCCACCCCTAGCTAGCGGTGCAGGTGGGAGACAATTGGAGCAGAAACCATGGCCCGCGAACCTTGGGAATTCCATGGAGCTTGTGTAGACTGTGGAGGTGCACCCCTCCTGAGCCTGGGGCAGACCCTCACCATATGGCGGGTATCACCACACTCAAAGCAAGCTCTCGGTGGGCATGGCTTCTGAAACTGACTCTGGCCTGGTCAGCTGGACTGACCACTGAAAGCACCCCATGTAGGAGGCGTACTGGATAGTGCAGTGCATAATGGCCAATTTGAGACCTTGGAATGACCGGGGTATTGCCAGAAGCTGGAAGTGCTGAATGAATTGACTGACTCACATACCCCTACCATGTCGGGCTATAGATGCAGCGTGTCCACCACTAAATCCTCTAATACCTCGAGGCTTCTTAGCCTCCCTCTCCTCTCTCTCTTGGCACAACATACCCTTTGACCTCTACGTGATCGCAACCACCTACTGATACTGAGTGTCAGTCTCCAACTCTCGAGTTTTGCTGAATCTAACACCATAGTTGAGCCCCTCGATGAATCTGCGGACTCGCTCCCTGACTGTAGAAACCAAGGTAGGTATATGTTGGGACAACTCACTGAATCTGATAACATACTCTGACACTGTCATAGTCCCCTAGCGCAACTACTCAAACTTTGTGCGCCATGCATCCCGAATGGTCTAGGGAACAAACTCTCTTAAAACTATCTCTAAAAATTGAGCCTAAGTGAGTGGGGCTGCATCAGCTGGCCTACCCTCTTCGTAAGCCTAACATCACTTATACACTGCTCTTGACAACTGAAATATAGTAAAAGCAACTCCGCTCACCTCCACAATACCCATGGTGCAGAGAATATGGTGGCATTTCTCTAGAAAGCCTTGTGCATCCTTACTAGTTGTGTTGCTGAAAGTTGGAGGATCATACTTCTTAAACCTCTCGCGTCTCTTCTTCTCCTCCTCAGATGTCACTAGCCTTACCTCAGGCTAAACCGGAATAGCTAGTTATGCTAGCATGACGCTCAAAACCTGATCAACATGGACTCGCTGCTCTGGAATATGGGCCGCAAGAGTTTGAGCTCCACCTCCCCCCCCCCCCCCCCCCCCCCCAGCATGGGATGTAGCTAGTGCAAGGGGAATCAATTTCGCCTGAGCTAGAGTGCCAAACATGCTCAAGAACTGTGATAGGGTCTCCTGAAGTCCAAGGGCAACAACATGTGTCTCAGGTGTTTGTCCCTCAATCGGAGCTACTGGTGGCTCCTCATTTGTTGCCCGGGATGGTGCACTGGCTGCACCACGTGCTCCTCCTCAGCCTCTACCCTGGCCTCGACCTCTCGCAGCTCTAGCAAGGGGCGCGAGTATCTTATCATAGGATCTAGCAGTGCATGTCCTCACCATCTGTGAGATAATAGAAAGACAAAAACTCTAATTTTGAAATCAACAAGTTCGCACGATAAGGAATCAAAGAAGTGGAATTTTCCTAACAGTTCTGTAGCCTCTCGAAGATAAGGGCAGATGTCTATGTACCTATCCGTAAGACTCTACTAAACTTGCTTATGATTCGTAGCACCTATGAGCCTAGAGCTCTTATACCAACTTGTTGCGACCCCAATTTTCCACCTTAGGATGTTGTGATGGAACCTAGTCTCTAAGATTAGGTAAACCTGACATTCATTGATAGCTTAACAGAATTAACTATGATAATAAAATAATTCGATAAAACGCATAATAACTCCAAAATAGAACATCCGTACAAAATTCCCAAAACCTATGGAACTGAGTTATAAGCTCTATAGAAATATATTGAAAATCCCTAGTACAACACTCTCTGAATAAAGAGTAAATAGTAGTACAAAAAGGACATAAGGTAACTCTGAGACCTGCGAGCGCGAAGCATGTATACCTTGAAGTCTCCGAAATGTATGGTCAAATCACTGATGCCTAGCCTGAGCTGAAGTACCTAGATTTGCAAAAATATGTACAGAAGCGTAGTATGAGTACACCATAACGGTACCCAGTAAGTATCAAGACTAACCTCAATAGAGTAGTGACAAGGCCAGGCCAAGACAACCTACTAGGATTAGAGAAACTGAACAAGGTAAAACATAGGCAAATAATGGAAGACGGGTATAACGACCTGACCGGTCATTCTATGTAATTGCGCCTAGTTTTCCCTTTTGATGCTTCACACATGTGTGTTTATGGTTTTATGACATACGGGGTTGATTAGTTTCGTTCCGTGAAGCTTTCGGGTTAATTTAGACCCTTTGATTCTTGACTTAGAAGCATAAATTAGAAATATTGACAAAACTTTGACTTTTGTAAAAACGACATCGGAACGGTATTTTTATCACCCCGATAGCTTCATATTGTGATTTCGGACTTGGGCATATGCCCGAAATTGATTTTGGAAGTCCGTAGGTTGATTTGTGTTGTTTTGCCGAAATTTGGCAATTTGAAGTTGAAAGGTTTGATCGTAGATTGACTTTTAGCTATCGCGCTCGGAATTAGATTTTTGGAACTTAGAATAGGCCTGTTATGCTATTTAGAACTTGTCTGCAAAATTTGGTATCATTTGGAGTTGATTTGATAGGGTTCGAGCGTTTAGTTGTAATTCTAGAGATTCTTGAACTTTACTTTCAAATTTATGCATTTTATTGTTTGATTCATTGTTTGAAATGTAATTTTTGTGTTTTGATCATGCGAGCAAGTTCATATGATATTTTTAGACTTGTATGAATGTTTGGTTTGGAGCCTCGGGGGCTCGGATGAGTTTCGGACATGTTTCGAAATGGATTGAACTGAAAATGAATTACTGGTGTTGCTGGTGCTCTGTTATCGTAATTGCGAGCACCAGCCTCGCAATTGCGAATGTGACAGTGGGGGATCTGATGTCATAATTGTGACTTCCCTTTCGATATTGCAAAGTCAGCAGGAATTTGGCTTGGTTCGCTTTTGTGAAAGATCCAGCTTCACAATTGTGAAGCCTCTATCGCAATTGCGATAATCACTCAGGCTATCACAGTTCACAAATGCGATCCCTAGTCCACAATTTTGAGGTTCGCTAATGCGAACCCTGTGTCGAAAATGAGACATCTGCAGATGGTAATAAGGGTTGGGAGACGAGATTCTTCAACATATTCTCTCATTTTAGAACCTTAGACTCGGAGGAGGCGATTTGGAGAGGGACTTTTCATCGACAAACTTTGGGTAAGTGATTCTAATCTATTTCCAACTATATTCCATCAATATATCTTAGATTTTAATATCAAAATCATGTGAATCAAAGTGAAATTATTGAAACTTTGTCAAGTTTTTGAAAAATAAGAATTTCAGTTTTGAGAGTCGATTTGGACTCGAATTTTAAAACTAATCATATATATGAACTCATTCGGTCATGGGTAGTCGGAATCTACCATTGGATCCAGGCTTTGACTGGGCGAGCCCCACATTGACTTTTGTTGACTTTTTGAGAAAAGTGTAAAGGTCATAGCTTTATTTATTCTACTGATTTCCCTTGCATTGTTTGATGATATTAAGTTGATTTTGCCTAGATTTGAGTCGCGTGGAGGCGAAGTTTAGGGGGAAATCTATTTCCGAGGGTTGAATTGGCCTAGTTGAGGTAAGTATCTTGTCTAACTTTGTGTGAGGGAACTATCCCTTAGGATTTGGGATTGATCGTTTCATTTTTCCTATGTGAAAATCGTGTACGCAAGATGACGAGTGAGTACATGGGTTATATGTGGTATTTGACTGGTTTAGGCTACTTCGACTCTTTCCATGCTTTAATTGAATTGTCATATCATGTTCAAAATTCTCATAGTCAATCTATTCTTATTTGTGTTATTCTATCCTTACATGCCATAAATGACTTTGTTAACACTTGATCACATCTTACTTGATATTTTGCTCTTATGCTTTAGTTGAACTTGTTGTCTCTTTCATCGATGATTATTATTATTTGAAGTCATTATTACATGTTATTTCTTTCGTTGTTGATAAACATTAATTTAAGTCATTGCTACATGTTACCTCTTTTATTGTGAGTTATACTTATTTAGTACAGTGATTACACATTATCCTTCTCATTGTTAAGTTATTGGTGTTGAAGTTGTGAAAGCCGTTATCACAATGAAGCGAAGTATTAATTATTGAGACGTTTTTCTTGTTGAGAAATTTACATTTATTGTTATTGTTCATATTCATGTACACATTGTGGTTGAGTCATGGGTTGTTGTTGTGGAAACATTGATATTATTGATTATTGGCGAGTTGTGACATATGTGCACTTGTGGTGCGAGTTGTTGTGATGTGATATTGATGCGCATGCAGCGGTATAAGGTTGGGGTTAATGTTCATGCGGCGGTATAAGGTGGGACTTATGTGCGTGTTGCTTGTAAGAGAATTATGTGAAGCCATGCAACGTCATAAGATGGACTAAAGTGTGTGTAGCTATTTCAAAAAACCCGTTTTCAAAACTATTTAAATGTAAGGCTCATGCGGCAATACAAGGAAATATTGTGATCGAAGTTGAGAAATGTGAATACGAGGTGGTACCTCGGTTATGATCCTTGTTATATACGAGGCAGTACCTCGGTTGTAATTCTTATTGTGCACGAGGTGGTACCTCGTCGCGATTCTTGTTATTTATCTCATGTTGCAAAGAGTTTTTGGTGGGAATACTTCTTGTTGTTTGTTCTTCCTTGTTCTATCTATTATTGTCCGTATATGATCATTGTGGTTCTCTTAAATTGATTCATTTATGTTATCTCCGTGCTTACAATCTGATGTTAGTTTATGTTATTAACTTGCTTCGTATCAGTTATTTCTCAGCCTACCATTATTTATCGTATTATGTTTTTATATTGTTTATTATGTCCTAGTAGGTGTCTTGACTTGGACTCGTCACTACTCTACCGAGGTTAGGCTTAATACTTATTGGGTACCATTGTGGTGTACTCATACTACGCTTCTGCACATTATTTTCTGCAGATCCACGTACGTCTGCTCGTGCCGGACGCTAGAGGTTGATTGAGTAGCTGCATTTGGAGAATTCAAGGTATACATGTTCGATGCCTGCAGGCTTCGGAGTCCCCTTCTATTGAGACATTCTGCTGTTTACTTCTTGTTTCAAACAATATTGTATATCGAAACTTTTAGTACTCTCTTGTAGAGCTTATGACTCTGTTCCACCAGGTTTTGGGGAGAGTGTTTGCTATTGTATTGTTGAGTTTATTATTATAGTGTGAAGGTTTTATCTGAGGTTTTGTTAGCATTCCGTTATTTATCTAAGCATGTTAGACTTACCTAGTTGTAGATACTAGGTGCCATCATGACATCCTACAGAGGCAAATTTGAGGTCGTGACAAGTTGGTATCAGAGCTCTAGATTCATAGGTGTTACGAGTCATAAGCAGGTTTAGTATAGTCTTGCAGATTGGTACAGAGACATCTGTACATATCTTCAAGAGGCTACGGAACTATTAAGAAAACTTCACTTCTTTGATTCCTTGTCGTGCGAATTGGTTGACTTCGAAAACTAAATCTTTGACTTTCTATTCTCTCACAGATGGTGAGGATACGCACTGCTGGATCCGACAATCAGACACCGGTGCCCCATACTGGAGCCGCAAGAGGTCGAGGCCGGTGCAGAGGCTGCGGAGGGGCATGTGGTGCAGCCAGAGCACCTTCCTAAGCTACAACAGAGGAGCCACCAGTAGCTCCAGTTAGGGGGTAGGCACTCGAGGCGCCTGTTGCCACCACTGCACTTCAGAAGACACTCGCATAGTTCTTGAGCATGTTCGGAACCTTAGCTAAGGCGGGGTTGATTCCACTTGAGCTAGCCACATCTTAGGCTAGGGGAGGAAGTCAGACTCCCGCAGCCCGTACTCTATAGCAGCGAGTTCATGTTGAACAGGTCCTAGAGGTTATACCAGTACAGCCTGTTGTTCTGGTCCAGCCTGCGGTTAGGGCAACAACATTTGAGGAGGAGCAGCTTAGACTTGAGAGGTTCAAGAAGTATAACCCTCCTACTTTCAGTGGTTTGGCTTCAGAGGGCTCAACTATGGTATTTGATTCAGCATGGCTCGAGAGTTGGAGACATATACCCCATATCAGTAGATGGTAGAGATTACACAGAGAATGCAGGGTATGTGGGGCCATGAGTGGGAGGATAGAGAGTCCAAAATGCCTCGAGGTACTGGAGGATTTAGTGGTGGCCACACTGCAGATACAGCCCATCATGGTAGAGGCTATGCTAGCCATCCAGTTCACTCAGCACTTCCATCTTCTAGTAGTGCTCTGGTTATTCCGAGATCTCAGGTTTCACACTTTGCTCAGCCACTTCTAGTGCACCTCCTACACGGGGTGCCTTTAGCGGTCAGTCTAGCCTACTAGGCCCGAGCCAGTCCCAGAAGCCACACCCACCGAGAACTTGCTTTGAGTGTGGTGATACCCGTCATATGGTTAGAGATTGCCCCAGACTTAGGTGGGGTGCATCTCTATAGACTACTCAGGCTCTACGAACTCAGTGAGGTCCATAGAATTCTTAGGCCATGGTTGTTGCCCTAGTTGCCGCTCCACCCACACAGCCAACTAGGGGTAGGGGACGGGCGTGTAGAGGTTGCCCTAAAAGGGGAGCCAGGCCAAATTCTATACTTTTTCGGGTAGGTTGAAGGCAGTCGCTTCAGACGCAGTCATTACAGGTGTGGTTTCGGTTAGCCATAGAGATGCATCGGTCTTATTTGATCTGGGATCTACTTATTCATATGTGTCATCTTACTTTTCTCTATATTTGGATATATCTCATAATTCTTTGAGTTCTCATGTTTATGTGTTTATGCCTGTGGGAGATTATATTGTTGTAGACCGTGTGTATCGATCGTGTTTAGTTGTTATTGGCGGTTTTGAGACCAAAGTTGATCTATTGTTACTTAGTATGGTACACTTTGATGTTATCTTGGGCATCGACTGGTTGTCGCCCTATCATGTTATTCTAGATTGTCACGCCAAGGCTATGACATTGGCTATGCTAGGTTTTCCACAGTTAGAGTGGAGGGGTGTATTAGATTATGTTCCTTGCAGGATTGTGTCATTTCTGAAGGCTCAGCGGATGGTTGAGAAGGGGTGTGATTCTTATCTAGCCTCTATGAGAGATGTCAGTGCTAGTACTCCTACCGTTGAGTAAGATCCGGTAGTAAGAGACTTTCCAAATGTGTTTCCACTAGATCTTCCGGGCATGCCTCCTGATAGGGATACCGATTTTGGTATTGACTTGTTGCCGGGCACTCAGCCCATTTCTATTCCACCATATCATATGGCCCCAGCGGAACTAAAGGATTTACATGAGCAGTTGCAAGAGTTGCTTGATAAAGGTTTTATTCGGCCTAGTGTGTTGCCTTGCGGGTGCTCTGGTCTTGTTTGTGAAGAAGAAGGATGGTTCTATTCGTATGTGTATTGATTATCGGTAATTGAACAAGGTTACAGTGAAAACCAGGTATCCACTGCCATGCATTGATGACTTATTTGATCAGCTACAGGGTGCCTGAGTGTTCTCAAAGATTGATTTTCGGCTAGGTTATCATCAGCTAAAGATTCGCGATCCGGATATTCTGAAGACTGTCTTTAGGATTCGGTATGGTCACTATGAGTTCCTTGTAATGTCTTTTGGGCTTACCAATGCCCCAACAAAATTTATGCACCTAATAAATAGTGTATTCCAGACTTATCTTGATTCATTCGTCATTGTATTTACTGGTTACATGTTGGTGTACTCCTGTAGTCGGGATGATCATAAGCAGCACCTGAGGATCGTGCTCCAGCTCTTGAGAGAGAAGAAGTTGTATGCAAATTCTCAAAGCGTGAATTTTGGCTTGATTTGGTGGCATTTTTGGGTCATGTGCTGTCAAGTGAGGGGATCAAGGTGGATCCGAAGAAAATTGAAGCAGTTCAGAGTTGGCCCAGAGCATCTTCAGCTACTGAGATTCGGAGTTTCCTTGGTTGGGCCAGATATTATCGCCTTTTCATAGAGGGTTTCTCATCCATTGTCGCACCTATGACCAGATTGACCTAGAAGGGTGCTCCTTTCAGATAGTCCGAGTAGTGTGAGGTGAGGTTTCAAAAGCTCAAGACTGCTTTGACTATAGCCCTAGTGTTGGTGTTGCCTACGGGATTCAGGGTCTTACACTGTGTATTATGATGCGTCGGGTGTTGGCCTTAGCGTGGTGTTGATGCAAGATGGTAGGGTGATTGTGTACGCGTCTCGGCAGTTGAAGACCCATGAGAAGAATTATTCGGTCCACGACTTAGAATTGGAAGCTATTGTTCATGCCTTGAAGATTTGGCGGCACTATCTGTACGGTGTCCCTTGTGAGGTCTTTACCGACCACCGGAGTCTACAACATCTGTTCAAATAGAATGATGTTAACTTGCGGAAGTGGAGATGGTTAGAGTTTCTTAAAGACTATGATACCACCATTCTATATCACCTCGGGANGAACTAAAGGATTTACATGAGCAGTTGCAAGAGTTGCTTGATAAAGGTTTTATTCGGCCTAGTGTGTTGCCTTGCGGGTGCTCTGGTCTTGTTTGTGAAGAAGAAGGATGGTTCTATTCGTATGTGTATTGATTATCGGTAATTGAACAAGGTTACAGTGAAAACCAGGTATCCACTGCCATGCATTGATGACTTATTTGATCAGCTACAGGGTGCCTGAGTGTTCTCAAAGATTGATTTTCGGCTAGGTTATCATCAGCTAAAGATTCGCGATCCGGATATTCTGAAGACTGTCTTTAGGATTCGGTATGGTCACTATGAGTTCCTTGTAATGTCTTTTGGGCTTACCAATGCCCCAACAAAATTTATGCACCTAATAAATAGTGTATTCCAGACTTATCTTGATTCATTCGTCATTGTATTTACTGGTTACATGTTGGTGTACTCCTGTAGTCGGGATGATCATAAGCAGCACCTGAGGATCGTGCTCCAGCTCTTGAGAGAGAAGAAGTTGTATGCAAATTCTCAAAGCGTGAATTTTGGCTTGATTTGGTGGCATTTTTGGGTCATGTGCTGTCAAGTGAGGGGATCAAGGTGGATCCGAAGAAAATTGAAGCAGTTCAGAGTTGGCCCAGAGCATCTTCAGCTACTGAGATTCGGAGTTTCCTTGGTTGGGCCAGATATTATCGCCTTTTCATAGAGGGTTTCTCATCCATTGTCGCACCTATGACCAGATTGACCTAGAAGGGTGCTCCTTTCAGATAGTCCGAGTAGTGTGAGGTGAGGTTTCAAAAGCTCAAGACTGCTTTGACTATAGCCCTAGTGTTGGTGTTGCCTACGGGATTCAGGGTCTTACACTGTGTATTATGATGCGTCGGGTGTTGGCCTTAGCGTGGTGTTGATGCAAGATGGTAGGGTGATTGTGTACGCGTCTCGGCAGTTGAAGACCCATGAGAAGAATTATTCGGTCCACGACTTAGAATTGGAAGCTATTGTTCATGCCTTGAAGATTTGGCGGCACTATCTGTAC
>AWOL01S0040657.1:0-20425 GCA_000715115.1 Nicotiana otophora
GTATTATGATGCGTCGGGTGTTGGCCTTAGCGTGGTGTTGATGCAAGATGGTAGGGTGATTGTGTACGCGTCTCGGCAGTTGAAGACCCATGAGAAGAATTATTCGGTCCACGACTTAGAATTGGAAGCTATTGTTCATGCCTTGAAGATTTGGCGGCACTATCTGTACGGTGTCCCTTGTGAGGTCTTTACCGACCACCGGAGTCTACAACATCTGTTCAAATAGAATGATGTTAACTTGCGGAAGTGGAGATGGTTAGAGTTTCTTAAAGACTATGATACCACCATTCTATATCACCTCGGGAAGGCCAATATGGTGGCTAATGCCTTCAGTTGAAAGACGGAGAGCTTGGGTAGTTTAGCATATCTATCGGCAGCGAAAAGACCATTAGCATTGGATGTTCGGGCCTTGGCCAACCAGTTTGTTAGATTGCATATTTTGGATCCCAGTCCAGTTCTGGCTTGCGTGGTTTCTCGATCTTCTTTATCTGATCGCATCAGAGAGCGTCAGTATGACGACCCTTATTTGCTTGTCCTTAAGGACACGGTACAACAGGGTGATGCCAAGGAGGTTTCTATTAGTGATGACGGGGTTTTGCGGATGCAGGGCCGATTGTGTGTGCCCAATATGGATGGGTTGTGTGAGTTGATTCTTCAAGAGGCCCACAGTTCACGGTACTCCATTCATCCGGGTGCCGCTAAGATGTATCAGGATTTGAGGCAGCACTATTGGTATAGGAGAATGAAGAAAGACATAGTGAAGTACGTAGCTCAGTGCCTAAAATTTTAGCAGGTGAAGTATGAGCATCAGCGGCCAAGCGGCTTACTCCAAAGACTTGAGATCCCGAGGGGAAATGGGATGTGTCACCATGGACTTTGTTGTTGGGCTCCCACGGACTCAAAACAAATTTGACGCGGTATGGGTGATTATGGACAGGTTGACCAAGTCGTCTTATTTCATTCCGGTAGTGACTACTATTCTTCAAAGTAGCTTGCTCAGATCTATATCCTTGAGATTGTCCGACTTCATGGTGTGCCAGTATCCATCATCTCTGACCGGGGCACACAGTTCACATCGCATTTTTGGAGAGCTGTACAGTGTGAGTTAGGCACACGAGTTGAGTTGAGTACAGCATTTCACCCCTAGACGGATGGACAGTCCGAGCGCACCATTAAAATATTGGAGCATATGTTTCGTGCTTGTGTTATGAATTTCGGGGGTTCTTGGGATCAGTTTTGGCCGCTTGTGGAGTTTGCCTTCAATAACAGCTACCAATCGAGTTTTCAGATGGCTCCTTATGAGGCCCTATATGGGAGACGGCGCCGTTCCCCAGTTGGTTGGTTTGAGCAGGGAGAGACTAAGTTATTAGGCACATATTTGGTTCGAGATGCTTTGGAGAAGGTCAAGTTGATCCAGGATCGGCTTTGTACAGCCCAATTTGGAAAGAAGAGTTATGCGGATCAGAAGGTTTATGATGTTGCATTCATGGTTGGAGAGCGAGTCTTGATCCGGGTTTCACCCATGAAGGGTGTGATGAGGTTCAAGAAGAAGGGCAAGTTGAGCCCTAGGTATATCAGACCTTTTGAGATCCTTGACAGGAATTGGTGAGGTGCCCTACATGCTTGTATTGCCACCTAGTTTATTTGTGATTCATCCGATGTTTCATGTTTTTATGCTCTAGAAGTATTATGGTGATCCAGAACTTGTCTTAGACTTCAGCACAGTCCAATTGGACAAGGATTTGACTTATATTGAGGATTTGTGGCTATCTTGGACAGACAGGTCCGAAAGTTGAGATCAAAGAACATTGCTTTAGTGAATTTTCAATGGAGGGGCCATCCGATCGAGGAGGCAACTTGGGAGACCGAGCATGACATGAGGAGTCATTATCCTCATCTATTCATCACTTCAGGTATGCCCTTATGCACGTTCGAGGACGAACGTTTATTTTAATAGAGGGGGAATGTAACGACCCGATCGATCATTTTGTTAATCGCGCCCTGTTTCCCCTTTTGATTCTTCACAAGTGTGTTTATGGTTTTATGACTTACGAGGTTGATTAGTTTCATTCTGGGAAGCTTTCGGATTGATTTGGACTCTTTGATTCTTGACTTAGAAGCTTAAATTAGAAATATTGATCAAAGTTTGACTTTTGTGAAAATGACCCCAGAACAGTGTTTTAATGGCCCCATAGCTTCTTATCGTGATTTCGAATTTGGGTGTATGCCCGGAATTGATTTTGAAAGTCCATAGGTTGATTTGTGTTGTTTTGCCAAATTTTGGCAATTTGAAGTTGAAAAGTTTGATAGTAGGTTGACTTTTAGCTATCGAGCTCGAAATTTGATTTTTGGGACTTGGAATAGGTCTGTTATGCTATTTAGAACTTGTCTGCAAAATTTGGTATCATTTAGAGTTGATTTGATAGGATTCGGACGTTTAGTTGTAATTCTAGAGATTTTTAAACTTTACTTTGAAATTCATGCATTTTAGTGTTCGATTCTTAGTTTTAGATGTTATTTTGGTGTTTTGATTGCGCGAGCGAGTTTGCATGATATTTTTAGACTTGTGCCGATGTTTGATTTGGAGCTCCGGGGGCTCGGATGAGTGCCTGACATGTTTCAGAATAGATTGAACTAAAAATGATTGTGTTGCTGGTACTTTGTTATCGCAATTGCGAATACCAGCCTCGCAATTGCAAAGGTGACAGTGGGGGCTCTGATTTCTCAATTGTGACTGCCCCTTCACAATTGCGAAGTCAGCATGAATTTGGCTTGGTTCGCTTTTGCGAACAAATGTTCGCTTTGCGAAAATATCCAGCTTCTCAATTTGCGAAGCCTATGTCGCAATTGCGATTATCACTGAGGCTGTCAAGGTTCGCAAATGCGATCCCTGATCTGCAATTGCGAGGGTTCGCAAATGCGATCCCTGATCCGCAATTGCGAGGGTTCGCAAATGCAACATCTGCAACTAGTAATAAGGGCTGGGAGACTGGATTATTAATTATATTCTCATTTTAGAACCCCTAGACTTGGTAGGAGGCGATTTGGAGAATGGGTTTTCATCAACAAACTTTGGGTAAGTGATTCTAATGTATTTCCAACTATATTCCATCAATTATCTTAGATTTTAACATCAAAATAATGTGAATCAAAGTGAAACTTTGTGGAACTTTGTCAAGTTTTTGAAAATTAAGAATTTGAGTTTTGAGAGTCGATTTGGACTCGGATTGTGAAACTAATCACATATATGACTTTTTGGGGAAAGTATAAAGATCATAGCTTTATCTATTGTAATTGATTTCCCTTGCATTGTTTGATGATATTATGTCGATTTTGGTTAGATTTGAATCATTTGGAGGCGAATTTCAAGGGAAAAGCTATTTCCGAGGGTTGAATTGGCCTAGTTGAGGTAAGTATCTTGCCAAACATTGTGTAGGGTAAAAACTTGTGTGTTAGTCATTGTTACATGTTATCTCTTTCATTGTTGATAATCATTAATTGAAGTCATTGCTACATGTTACCTCTTTTATTGTGAATTATTCTTATTTAGTATCGTGGTTACACATTAGCCTTCCTATTGTTGAGTTATTGGTGTTGAAGTTGTGAAAGTCGCTATCACATTGAGGCGAAGTATTAATTGTTAAGACATCTTTCTTGTTGAGAAATTTACATTTAATGTTATTACTTATATTCTTGTACACATTGTGATTGAGCCATGGGCTATTACTGTGGAAACATTGATATTGTTGATTATTGATGAGTTATGACATATGGGAACTTGTGCTGCGAGTTGTTGTGATGTGATATTGATGCACATGCGGCGGTATAAGGATATGAGTTAATGTGCATACGGAGGCATAAGGTGGGACTTATGTGCGTGTTGCCTATAAGGGAATTACGTGAAGCCATGTGGCATCATAAGGTGGGCTAAAGTGCGTATAGCTATTTCGGGAAAACCATTTTCAAAACTATTTAAATGTAAGGCTCACGCGGAGATATAAGAAAAGATTTTGATTGAAGTTGAGAAATATGAATACGAGGCAGTACCTCGGTTCTGATTATTGTTATATACTAGGCGGTACCTCGGTTGCGATTCTTATTATGCATGAGGCGGTACCTCATCGTGATTCTTGTTGTTTATCTCATGTTGCAAAGAGTTTTTGGTTGGAATATTTCTTGTTGTTTGTTATTCCTTGTTCTATCAGTTATTGTTTGTATATGAACATTATGGTTCTCTTAAATTGATTCCTTTATGTTATCTCCATGCTTACAATTTTGGTGTTAGTTTATGTTATTAACTTGTTTCGTATTAGTTATTTCTCCATCTTCCATTATTTATCGTATTATGTTGTTATACTATTTATTATGTCCTAGTAGGTGTCTTGACCTAGCCTCGTCACTAACCTACCGGGGTTAGGCTTGATACTTACTGGGTACCATTGTGGTGTACTCATACTATGCTTTTGCACATCTTTTTGTGCAGATCCAAGTACGTCTGCTCGTACCGGACGCTAGAGGTTGATTGAGTAGCTGCCTTTAAAGACTTCAAGGTATACTTGTTCGACGTCTGCAGGCCTCGGAGTCCCCTTCTATTTAGACATTCTACTGTTTACTTCTTGTTTCAAACAACATTGTATATCGAGACTTTTAGTACTCTCTTGTTGAGCTTATAACTCTGTTCCACCAGGTTTTGGGGAGAGTGTTGGCTATTGTACTGTTGAATTTATTATTATAGTGTGTAGGTTTTCTTTGAGGTTTTGGTAGCATTTCCATTATTTCTCTATGCATGTTAGGCTTACCTAGTCGTAGAGACTAGATGCCATCACGACATCCTACGGAGGAAAATTTGGGGTCGTAAGGAAATAAATGACTATAAGGTAGTTCAATAATATGAACTAACAATGTAATTTAAGGCAATAAAGGCAACAAGGAGTGAACATATGATAAGAATAGCAAGAAATCAATACGGACAAATACAGGTAAGGCAAATAAAGAGATAACAAAATTGTTCAACCAACAAGCCTCTTTAACATAGAATGCACTACAAGAATCATAACTGAGGTACCGCCTCATATCCATATGTTACAATTCAAAATCACAACATTTCCTTATACCGCCATGTGAGCCTTACATTTAGATATTTTTGAAAATATTTTTCCCGAAATAGCTACACGCACTTCAGCCCCCTTATGTTGCTGAGTAGCTTCAAGTAATTTCCTTACTAGCAACACACACATATTCCACCTTATGTTGTCGCATGCACATTAACCCCTATCCTTATACCGCCGCATGTGCATCAATGTCACAACACAATAACAGCTCGTACCACAAGTGCTCATATGGCACAACTTGCCAAAATCATCAATATCAAATTTACCACAACATATAGACCATGGCTCAACCACAATGTGAGCAGGAATCTCAATAATAACAAAATGAATGAGAATTACTCAACAAGGAAGGATATCACCAAAATCAACAACTTCAAATAAGAATAACATAACAATAAAGGAGGTAACATGACAATAAGAGAGATAACAAAGGAAACTAAGGCATACAAGAGCATGTTTGACAATAAGGGATAGATCATGTGATAGCAACATAAAGTAAAGCATGTAAAGAGCAATTTAACAATGAAATATATAACATGATTACAATTTCCAATTAAATACCTGAAAGAGTCTAAGAGTCTAAGCCAGTCTAAGCTTGTGCACACCCTCGTCACCTCATGTACATGACTTTAACATAATCCAAATAACACAAATCAACTCAAGTCCTAAGGGGTAGTATTCCCACACAAAGTTAGACAGGATACTTACCTCAAACAAGCTAAATCAATCCCCTAATAAGTCTTTCCCGTGAAAATCCAACTCAGGACGGCTCGAATCTAGCCAAAATAACTTAATACCATAAATACAAGCCATAGGAAGCAATTTTGGATAATAAAGTTTTAATTTTTAAAGAAATTCAAAAAGTTAACCCCAAGCCCGCACCTCGGAACCTGACCAAACTTACAAAATCTAAACACCCATTCCAATACGAGTCCAACCATACTAAAATTATCCAATTCCGACCTCAAATCGACCTTCAAATCCTCAATTTATGGTTTATGAAAGCTTTTACAAAAATTCCCAATTTCTCCAACTTAAATCACTAATTAAATGATAAAAATAGTTATGGAATCATGATTAATGAAAAAACTCGAGTCAAACACACTTACCCCGATCCAATCCTTGAAAATCCCCTCCAAATATCACCCATAACCGAGCTCTCTAACCCAAAATGTGGAACATGAAATAAACCCTCGATTTCACCCTTTTTTTGCCCACGCTTTTCGCACCTGCGTCCTCTTTGTCGCATCTACGACTCTGTATCGGTGGAAAATCTATTGCAGATGCGGCTTCTACTAAAGATCAGTAAATTTTGCTTCTTCAGAGAAAAAGGCACACCTGCGCTTCCGCTTCTGCGGACCCAAGGGCGCTTCTGCGCGTCCGCTGCTGCGCAACAGTCACCACACCGCGGTCCCTCTCCCTTGTCCAAATCTCACGTCTGCGGAGAAGTCCTAGCTTCTACACGTGCGAACCTACGCCCAAGTATCTGCACCTACGAATGTCCCCCTGGACAAGCTCTATTCACTTTTGCGATCCCTAGCCACACCTGCGGCCAAGCCCACCGGAGGTGCGATGACACCATAACTCAGTTTTCTTCAGCAATCATCCTAAGTCCAAAATGAACCCGAATTCAATTTGAATCACACGCGGGGCTCTGGGACCCTGTCCTAACATACCATCAAGTCCCAAAATACATAACGAACCTACTCGAGGCCTTAAATCACATCAAATCTATGAATCGCACCCCAATTCAAATATATTGAATCAATGAACATTCAACTAATATACTCAAAATGATCACCCGGTCATTACAGTGGACCCGGATTGACTTTTAGAGAATTGANAATGCCGAACCATATCAAACCAACTCCGAATGAGATCAAATTTTGCATGTAAATCCCAAACCCAATGGACCTATGCCATCTCCCGGAACCATAATCGGATCCCGATATCAATAAAGTCAACCCTCGGTCAAACCTATCAACCTTTCAAACCTTCAACTTTCCAACTTTCGCCAAAAAGCCACAACCCAACCTACAGATAAGTCAAACTTCACCATACAAAGCTATCAGAACCATCAAAACTCAGTTCCGGAGTTGTCTACACAAAAGTCAAACTCCGTTTAACTCTTCCAATCTTTGCTTTCAATCTTGAGACTAAGTGTCCAAATTCACTCTGAAACTCACCCGAAACCAAAATAATTACCTCGGCAAGTCACATAACAAAAGTTGAACATAAAGAAGGCAATAAATAGGGGCACGGGGCTAATATACTCAAAATGATCACCCGGTCATTACAGTGGACCCGGATTGACTTTTAGAGAATTGAGTAAAGATTAAATCTTTATTGTTTGGAATTGATTCCTATAGCTTTCTATGTGATGGACAATATTAGCTTCACCTGAGTTATCCGTGCGGGTTGAGTGATGATTACACGTGAATGGTCCATGCGGTTGTTATATTATGGCACATGAGTTGTATGTGCAGCATTTGGATAAGGATGCAACCCCCTAGGGTTGTCCTTTCATGCTTCTCTCTTGTTGACATATACGCGGTATGAGAAAAACTTATCAGCATTTGCTTTTTGTGTATCTTCTCTATATGAAAACACCTTGGGTGTATACATGATTTTATCGTATGTCTTTTCTATATGCTAGTTTTTGAATGTATGCATGCTTCTTTATGCATGTCGACTCTATATACTGCTTTGACTGAAGAATGAAAGCACGGTACATATCTTCTCTATATATTAACCTGTGCACATTGACTTTATTAGTATACATATTTTCTCTATATGAAAATGTTGATGATTCATTGGTGATAAACACACATATTCTCTATATGCTGAGTTGTTAAACTATTATAATACATGTGCACATCTTCTCTATGTGCACTGATTAGTCGTACATGTATCTCATGCTTTAATTCCGGTACCATTGCTATGTACTTGCATATTTATAAACTGAACAGGTGGTTATGTGAGTATCATTGATAATTCTTGCCACTACCTCACCGAGGTTAGTCATGATACTTAGTGAGTATATATGGTTGGTTGTATACACGCTACACTTAATTGTACAGATTCAGGAGTTAGACCCAGATGAGCATTGTGAGCTGATTCATTCTTGTACTGTTGAGACCGAGGTAGAGCTACTTCTCAATTGCAATCCCTGGAGTCTCTTCCTATCTTTCCTTATTGTTGTTGTTTCAGACAATATTTTTGTATTTCAAACTTGTATTTATAAATGTAGAGTTCATGACTTAGTGTTACCAGTCCTGGTGAGTTGTGTAATGATTTAACATTATCTATGGTTATTTGTCTTTCAGGCTTATTAATTCTGTAATTTGTTATCACGTTTCATTATTATTTTATGATTGGCTTGCCTAGCAAGTGGGTTAGGTGACATCACGACCGGTGGTGATTTAGGAATATTAATGCATCAAAAATGACATACAAATGATATGCCAGTTTATGCATGTAATATGATGCATGCTTTCACAGATAGAAAGACCGGTGCATATGACAAAGAGCCAAACCAGCATATAAAAGTGAAATGCATTAAATAACATTTATATGAATGCCTCTACATGAGTCTAAATTATCTATGCATGATAAAGGCTCAAACATTACATAAATTTGACACTCTCCAAGTGTCCAACTAACCAAAAATTCATTAGTTTCTCACAAACCTGTTCGCACACTATCCTCAGAATTTCGATGTTCACTAACTCTAGATGTAAGGATCCGATGGGTTATTTTGAGTACTAGCTCCCCTTTTTATGATTTGAGACTTTTCATAGAGTTATTTGATAATTTATGACTTGGCTCATGGTCCGTGTTAATTTTTGGAAAGTCTAAATGTAAATTTTTAAAGAAAACTTGATTTTTGAACTTGAAAATAGCTAGAGTTGACCACGATCAATATTTTTTATAAACGACCTTGGATCGATATTTTGATAATTCTAGTTAGTTCATATGATAATTTTGTACTTGTACTCATATTTGGTTAGGGTCGCGGTTGACCCAAGTTCGTTTTGGTGCTTAATGTGAAAAGTTGAAATTTTGAAGTTTGAACTATGAAATTCTTTGAGTTTTGGTGCTTGATTCTTGATTTTAGATGTTAATTTGATTATCTGAGCTCACGAACGAGTTCAAATGATATTATTATACTTGTGTGAATATTTTAAAAGTATCCAGAGGGGTTCGGGTGAGTTTTGGATGAGTTTCGGACTGCTTTGGCAAGGTTGGGATTTACTGGAGCTGCAGCCCTCACATTTGCGAGAGTTTATTACTCGCATTTGCGAGTGCTAAGTAGGGTCTGGACAGCTTTGTATTTGCGAAGCATTGGTCGCTTTCACGAGGTGGCCAGACTTCGCACTTGTGAGACTCATGTCGCATTTGCGACTCTATGGCAGAGGGGACTGCCTCGCTTTTGCGAAGTTTATTTCGCATTTGTGAGGGTCCTGTGTTCGCATTTGTGATGAATATGTCGCATTTGCGATATTAGAGGGGCTCAAGCACTACTCTCATTTGTGATCAATGGTTCGCTTTTGCGAACATCGCAATTGCTAATAAGAGTTCGCAATTGCGATACCTGCAGCTGGGTATAAGGTTGGGATTTCGGGACTTAGCTCATTTTACTCCACCTTTGAGACCTAGACTCCACATAGAGGCAATTTTGGAGAGCAATTTCTTTCTAATTTCATAGGTTAGTAACTTTAACTTGCTTTTGTTCAATTTCTATTTTTTCATGGATTTTTACTATTAAATCTAAGATTTCATAGGAGTTTCAGGTAGAAATTTAGGATTTTGTAAATTTGGGATATAGACCTGAAACTGAGGTCATATCTCGAAATAAATCATATATTTGAACTTGGGGATGAATAAGTAACGAGATTTGGTCTTAATTTCGGGTTTTGACCATGTAGGCCCCGGTTGACTTTTTGTTGACCCTTTCAAATATGATAAAAATTAAACCTTTTAGATACTGTGGTAGTTCCTAAAGCCTGTTTTGACGTATTTAAGTAATATTTGGCTAGCTTCGGGTGGTTTGGAGGCTTGTTCTAAAGAGAAAGCCGTGTTGGATGGTTGATCTTGTCCCGCAAAGAGGTAAGTGTCTTGGTAAAACATGATTGAGGAAATTAGGGTGTAATTGATATATTTGCTACGTGATCGTTGTGTTGGGATTGGCGTATATGCAAGGTGACGAGTGTTGACAACCAATTTTGACCCTCCCTTTTAAAATTAAAATTATTTATGCTTAATAATGTACAATACATATGGTAAAATATTTTCTAATCAATAATGCCTATTTTTATATAAATATAATAGAAATTAGTAATTAACAATGTTAAATTAATAATTTGGTATTAATATTTAGGAATTATACTACCCTTACTATTTTGGAATTATTAAAATGACCTATATACTTTAATAAGAAAGTATTACAACTAATTTAATCAATTAATCTTTGATTTTAATTACATCGCTTATTACTATAAATTAATCTGAAATTAGTTTCATAATTTAGTACATAATGTATTTTAATAGATAATTAATTAAAACAACAATTTAGAATGTATTTGATGATTATATTTTTATCACATTTAACCCCTCTATCCACTTTGGCAATCCATGCCAACCCTTGAGAGCCAATGATATCGTCACACATCACTCGTCTCCTTCACTCACGGAACAAGCTCAACGAATCTGGACCATTTATCCAAGTCATCGACGGTCCATATTTATTTCTATTTTTTATTTATTTTAAACCATTCAGCAGATCCTATCCCAACCGTTGGATCACACAGATTTAACAATCCCCGATTTTTTCTACTAATTATTTTATCAAATATTATACTTTGAATTATCAGGGTCATTGATCAAATGATCCAACGGTCCAGAATTCATCTCCCACTTTAAACCTCAAAGACCACTCCCAAACCCTACTCATTTCCACCTACCCAGTCGCCTTCCCTTTCCCCTTTCTCCTTTCTTTCCCTGTCCTCTCAACACTGTAATCCCATCAATCCAAAGGACCTTTCACAAATTAGTGCAAGGTCACCTTAATCGAGCCTAAATCATCTCCCATGTCCATGTTAGCCGCATTTCGCTCTTGAATCTTTCCCCTTTTGTCGTTACAATTCAAAAAACCCCACATCAAAACCCTAGACCTAAATCAATGACTTGGAATTTCATCTGTTTTGGCTCAGTGATTTCAAATCGAAGCAGGCCTGGAGATAATCTCTTGCTTCATCATTGTTATTCGATGTTCAGAGGTCAAATGCAATGACCTCTGGATATTAGGGCTTCGACCATTGGCTTTTCACGTTTCAACGGTCAATTCCTCATTTCTTCATGCCCATGTAAACCCATGCTATTTTTCCCCTTTGTGTTTCTCTTATTTCAACTATATGTTATCATAATCCTACCTTCGTCACTTTCTACTATCCATTTTGAATTGACCGGAACCCTAAGGCTTCCACTTTCACTATAAACAGGAGCTTTTAATGAACTCATCTAACAGAGATCAAATACCAATCAATATACCTAATACCACCACAGAAAGTAACAAGTTCAAGTTTTCGACTAAATATTAAGTTCTAGTGTCTTTTTTCCCTAATTTCTCTTTTCTCATATTCATTTCTGCTAGAGTTTGCTCTCTATGCGTGATTCGTTTTGGGTTTGGACTCATACACATCTAACAAATCACTCTTGCTTGGTTTGCTGCTCTGCAGAAGGTCAGTGTATACTGACCCTGTCTCTATCTCTCGATTGTGCAATTTTATGATGCTTTTCTATTGATTATCTCTCATTTGTGATGCATACTAATTGTGCATGACTATATTTGTTACATTTTGTTTGTTGTATGCAATTTACACTATTGAGTTGACAATGTTCCTGATGAAATTATGTTGTTTTGATATTGTAGTCTGCTCTATGTTTCATCCCCCATAACGTAGATAGATAAAATGCTTTCGTGATGTTTATACTCTTCATGGTAGTCATGTTGTACTACCATGTTAGCCAAATTAATTGAGCTGTGATTTTTGAACTGTTCTGATTATCCTGTTAAGAGTTCATATTTGTTGCACTGTGTTGTATTGATCTTTACATTTGTGATATTATATTACACTATTTTGATTCAATAAAAATAATTCTCACCACAATTTATGGCTTACATTTACCTGTTTTCTTTGATGATCTTAATTAGATAAGTTTGAAACCATGCCTGTTATATGAACCCTTTAGTAGTGACCATATGGAACTTTACTGTACATTGATTAAGGGACTTCTGTTGATCTTTCTGCCTCTGTTTATGTTCATCATAGCTCTGCTAGTTAGTAATACCCATGAACCTTTACATGCTCTTGAATTAAGAAAGTTTCATGTTTAAGTCACTATATCCTTTGCTGAAAATTTCTATTGGAAGTCTAAACCATGTTTCCCTTAATAATGTAGCAACTTGAGTGAATAATGCTGAATATAAAATCCAGATATGTAAAATTTACTGGTGGAACCTAGTTAGTAAGATCACTCACATGTTTAAGTAAATTCATTAAGACTTGTCTGTCTATTCTCACCTACGAAGAATGAACACCCCTACCCATTGTCTCATATCTGGTTGATATCCTTATCTATATAGAACTTAATTATGAATATGGAGTTATTTGGGAATTTAATAGACCACAAAACATGTTATTAGGTTTGAACTAGGCTAAAACTGACCCTCCTACCTATATTGATGCCTATGCTAGTGTTGTTACCCTTAGAAAGTTTGAACGAGGTTGTCAGTATAGGTGCTTAGTAGAGTGAGGCCTCAACCATGTATATGTTTGCTTCTGATTGTTCTGAAAATCACTAAAAGGACTGTTGAAGTATTTTGATCCTAGTTAGGGATCTTGAAATGTTGAACCCTCAGTAAAAATAATAAAATTAATGTACATGTCTTCCCTATCACTTGGATCACCTAACTAAGCATTTCTAAGCTTGAATTGGTTTACTAATAAATGTCACTGACTCCCCTATTTTTTAACTTTCCTAAGTATCCTGATGCATGGTATAGGTAACTTCAACGTCATTGACATCACTGGATACTATAAGTTTGTTTGCAGTAGTTGGTCTATATATTTTTGAGTTCTGATCTTAAAGCTAATGTCCTATATAGTTTTTTGTTGAAACTATGAGCGCCTGAACCTGTGTGTCCAATGCTTCTGCTCTCATGATAATTACTAAGTTAGCACCTTATTTGTGTCTAAACCTTTGAGAAAGAGTAAGTATGGGTGGTTAAGTGTATTTGGGTGTGAAATTTTATTTGTGGTTAGGATGCCCTTCCCTGACACAAGGACTACTCGGGACCCATGCGACCCTTGTGAACTCTGAAGTGCCAGGTATCTAAAGGGTATCTTTTCCCTGAATAAGGTTTTACTCTATGCCTTTAGTCATTGACTTGGATTAATATAAATGAAATTGGTTATATTGTATTTTTTAGTCTTGTTTACTTGTTGTGATTTATTTTGTTGGGCCTCATATTGATTTCTCTAATTGTCTTTATTTTTTTTGTGCATGTTTGAACTGTGCCTGCTATGTTCTTCGAAACTCATGCCCAAGTTCCAGTCTAGGATGCCTTTTGCTCTATGAAGTCTGTCACTGCTTGTAGATCTGCTGGGCCCGGTTCATTGGCCCAATATCAAGCGTCTAGTTCTTTTTCCCCTCTCATTTTTAGACAATGAATCTAATTGTTTATTCTGTGTATATGTCTTAAACTAACATTATTATTGATTATTTTTGGTATTTTTGATTGTTTTAGGAACATAGGCAAACTAAGGCGCATAGGTAAACAAAAAAGAGAATCCAAGTTTAAAATTATGTTCACTATAATACTTTAATGCTATGATCACTTACTTTCTTAACAAATAGAAGACTTCGTTTTGTTATCACTAACCATTTTCAATAGAGTATTGAGTTTGAACAGATTTGAAAAGCAAAACGACTTCTCTTTGAAAAGATCAGAATCGAAAGGATATTTATAAGGCCGATTTTCAAGAAAACAAAACCAAACATAGTTTGAGATTGCGAACTAAACTAACCTCAATGAATTTCAAAATACAACTCCAATTGAAATCGACTTTCAAGAAAAGGTATACCCATCCCAACCTATGCTATATTTTCTAGTGGTCTTTTATTTCATTAAGTTACATGAATAACCACATTTTTCAAGAGATAAAGCATTTGACCTCCTTTAAAAAATGTAGAATCCCTTCACGAAATCCTGCTGCCCAAATTTTGTAAACATAAACAGTTGCAAAGGATTTTTCATAAATTATAAAACCTATAACTCTTTTTTAAAGTACATACACAACCCTCTTTTCAAAATAGTAGATTTTAAAAGGACTTAGAATAATTTACAGACTTTAAGCATGCAACTAATCAAAATATAGACCTTTACTTCCCCAAACCTAGTCTAAGTTTAAAGAGCTACCATATGTGAATTTTAAGGGATGTCTAATACCTTTCCCTTAGAATAACTATAACTCTTACCGAAATATCATAATTTTATAGACCATTAGGATAATAATCTAATAAATACATAGGTACCACGATATACCTTAAATATTAGGTGGCGACTCTCTCTTAACAACTTCAGAAGAATTACTAGTTGAATCTTCTTTTGACCCATGCAAAATAGGGTGCAACAACATGGCGACTCTGCTGGGGATTACACTTAGGTTCTCACCTTGGAAGACTTAGGCTAGATCTAAAATTGGGGATGTTTGTTTATATTATGCTCTAATTGTACTTAAATTTGCGAATATGTGCTTACTTGTCTTACTTGTTTATATTTCTATAACCTATCAAACATGTACTTATTTGCTTGCTTTTAATATTGCTATCACTATCTAAATTATATGTTACTGCTTTATACATTGTCATCACATTTTTCCTATCGAGTCTTGGTCGTACACAATCACACACAAATGACACTTGAGGGTTATCTTTTATACCCCTTCGAACCTTCTTTCAAAATTTTCTAGTTTTAGAGAATGACTTTGTCAGGTCATCTGACATAACGTCTTGCAGTTATTCAGTCCAATTCTAAAAATAGGAAACACTCTACTCTAGCAAACATAGGTCATACTGCATAAACCTTAGGTGAGTTAGTCCTTGTTATTGACTCACGATTAGGAAAGCCACCTTAATGTCAACGGATCATGCACCCAATGATATCCCTTTTGTGGAACGACGAACCAATCTAGATAAGACGCTAAAGATGCGGAGCAAACACTTACCAAACTTTTTCACCTCCTTAGATGAAAAATCAACTGCAACGTCCCCGGGATTAGCATGGTCGTGGGTGCACCTGTTACATCCCGTACTTTAATATTAGGATGAGTCGTTGTAATCCATATGAGCTTAAAGGGACTAAGACCATTCACGAGGTTATAAAGGATTTGTGACTATGTTATTGTAAGACCCTGTAAGTTTAACAACCTTGATACCGTTATATACATTTGATATGGTATTTTGAGTGGAACATTTTTGTAAAAGAAGGTTTGAAAAATATGATTTTATATAGTTATTAATATTACTACTTTCGAATATGCTTTAAATTATACACAAAATATGAGAAAGTTTATGAGATTGTTTTTGTTGTAAAGATAGAAATTATTTTCTCACAAGAAAAGAAGGTTATCTTTTTACCATTTTAAGAATTAAGCGTACGAAAATTTGTACTCTTTATATGAGATTAGAAAAATTAGAAATTGCAAAAATATATGTATTTTTACATCGATGTTTTAATAAAATAATAGTATATGTATTAATTTTATATGGTACCATAATTTATTAATATTTTAATATTTTAATAGTAGTACTTTAGGATGAGGACAAGACTATTTTTGAGGTTATAAGTATTTATGCTATTTCAAACAAGTGACAAGTAAATTCGTGAAGGTGAGATGGTAAGCAAATCAAAAAAATGAGTTTCGTCGAAGTTTGACAATTTTGGGATAAAATACGGTCCAAGCTATAATATCCGATATTTATGGACTAGTGCCATACAAGGCACCACATGACAATGATAGTAAGGTGTATAATGTATGTTAAAAGTAAGTAGTATTTTAAGTAATTTGAGATAATTCCTAATTATGTAGATAATTAGGTAATTAATAATTTTTGGTGGGAGATTAGCAAATTAATTATAAGCTTTGGATAAGCTTTATTAAGTCCCAACGTGGCAGCAAGTGTCATTCTTAATCAACCAAACAATGACTCTTTGAATTAAGAGATTAGGTGGCATACTTAGAAGAAATGGTTGGCCAAGTCACCATACAAAGTAGGCCCCACACCCAAAGATTAAAAACCCTTTCTAATTCACTTTGTATGTCTACAATATAATGGAAAGGTTTAGCAATTCATACAAGACTTCTTAAATTCAAAGAGAGATATCATATGGTTTTGAATGGCAACGTGATTTGCTTAACAAAATTCATACAAGATCATGTAATAGCAGCGTGAAAGGTAATTCTAAGAGAACAGAGTACAATCTTTCTCAAGAATATCATACGGATTTTTCCCTACCTTGATCCATCGTTGCGTGCTTTTCGCAAAAAAGACGTGTGTTAGAGGGATTGTCAAGATAATCGACTCAGGCATGTTAAGGCTATCCCTTCTTTCATTTTGGCATGATCCAAGTAACGATACGTAAACGTAATGTTATTTCATAAATGGTTCTACTCTTAGTAACTAAGAAGCTCTACGTTGTACATTCCTGTAAAATGATATTCAAAGCATGCCTAAGTATGTTCTTAACTCTCTATTAAGGCATTCGATAAAGATGTTAATGTTCGTAATGGTATTATATGCATCATCATTTACCACCGAGCTACGGCCGGTTGGGCAGTTATACATATACCACCGAGCTATGACCGATCGGGCAGTCATGCATTTAACACCGAGCTATGGTTAGTTGGGCAGCTATATATTTACCACCGAGCTACGGCCGGTCGGGCAGTCATGCATTTACCACCGCGGTACGAATGGTCGGGCAGTTACCACTAATCAGTTGGGCAGTCATGCAACATAAGATATGGACAATAGTCTCAAAGAGAAGCAGTATATATATATATATATATATATATATATATATATATATAAATAAGTATGCATATACGGTGGCACTTCAGAGATTCAGGTTGATTCTTATATGTCTTTAATTAATGTTGACTTATTGTTATATTTCAATTCCGCCTTACATACTCTGTACATTATTCATACTGACGTCCTTTTGTTGGGAATGCTGCATTCATGTCTGCAAGTATAGATAATCAGTTTGACGAGCCCTCATAGTAGACGAGGTTGGCATTCAGCGAAGGATCGGTAAAACTTCACCTCATTCGGAGTGCAACCGAGTCTATGAGTCATCGTGTCAGAGTTTTGCTATAGACTTATGGGTAGGCCAGTACCCTGTCCCATTTGATGTCGCATAATCTTAGAGGCTTTGTAGACAGAGGTTGATTTTATACAGTATGTCAGAGGCCTTGACGGCCCATATGTATTCGTGTTTTAAGAACGATGGTTCATTGAAACCGCGTTTGTCCACTTATAGTTATACATTACGAGTTGTGGCCATATTGGCCCATGATAGTTATAAAAAAAAAGAGTTACAAAGTGGTTTGCTCGGGTCAGTACGACCCAGGTACCAGCCACGCCTCTCCTGATTTGGCCATGTTGGCCCATAATAGTTAAAAAAAAAAAGACTTATTAAGTGTTTTAACCATTTTGCCACATCTATATACACGACATAAGGGAGCCCAGTCATATTTTTATATCTAAGAAACCCTGAACATTTTTCTCTCTCATATTTTTGGCTCCAAAGAGCAGCGGCCCAAAGGGCTCTCATCTTCTCTCATTTTTTGGGGAACAATCGTCTCTTTCACTCTCTGCTGCGTCGCCACTGGCCGGCAAGCTTTCCGGAAAATGCTACCGGCGATATCTCATACCCCGTAGCTCCACTGCCCTCGGCCGCCGGATTTGAACAACGGCGATGGCCGGAGACCACCCTACTGCCCCGCTCAGCCCATCTCTCCCACTCTCTCTTCCCTCGTCTCTAATGCTACCCACTTCCAACCGACAGCGAGATGGCCGTCGAAGGTTCAAATCCAGAAACTTCATATCTGGCTGGAGAGCTTAGCTCCGGCGGCCACTGCTCCCCGTTCCCTCTTCGTCTTACCTCCATTTCCTTTTTGTTGTAATTTTTCTGCTGTTATATGGAGTGCAGATCTGGAATTTTGGCCGGATTTTTCTTTCTTCGGTGACCTCTAAATTTCCCGGCGACTTTAACATTGATCTAAGGCAGCGAATACCACTCCGTTACCAGGTCACTGCCACGAATTGCTAGTTGGTCAGTGAAATCCTTTTGCTGTTCATCTTTTTAACAATCATAAACACTCTTCCAAAAAATTGTTGTGAGGTTTGTTTGGTTACTGTTATTGTTATGACGTTGTTATACCGGCAACACATTTATAAAATTGTGTATTGAGATTCATGATTGTGGCGCTCGTCATCAGAATAAGATCCAAGGCTGTTTTGCTGGCATCGTCGAATTGAAACAGATTGGTGTTGTTAAACCTTGGCTTTACTTGCGTGGCTAGGCCTCTGGATGAAGCCTTGTTCCTTAATACTGTGGTACCTTTGTTGTTATTGCCATTTTGCATTAAGTTCGGTCGACCTTGGTTTCGTTTAACAACATTGCGATTGATTTCAGCCGGTTTATTTTAGGGATTAAATACATACCGATGTTGAACAGATACTTCATTTGTGTTTTAAGGTCAATGAAAATAATCTTCGAGTTATTGAGGCCACGACGCTATGGACTGGGCTTGAAATAACGAGGCAATGATGATGAACATCGAAAAAGAAAAGACGAGAAAGCGATAAACCAATAACCTTTGGAGGGCGACATGATCGGCCACCATAGTCGTAACCAAGGCGGTTCTCGTTCTCATGTCTAGACGGAATCAAAAAATAAATATCCGAGCATCCTATAATATTTTATAACTATTTTCCAAAACAACTTTTCCCAAAACATTTTCAAACAATTTTCAGAAACAATCTTCCAAAAACATTTTCAAAAATAAATTAGTTTATTTACTTTATATTATTTTACTAAAAATTTTACTCCTCTTGTCTTGCGAGGCACTATCATACGGATTCGCTTTCGAAAGATGACGCTCGAAGATAAAAAAGACAAACCCCGCATCGAATCCCCGTTTCGTGCTACCCGTTCTTGATTGTATTCAAGACACAAGTAAAGTAAAATATTAGTAGATATCGTATTTACTTTTATTTATGTGCTTAGTTTAGGCCCACTCGTATATGCTAGATTAACTACCCTTAGAATACCATGCTAGGCTAATCTATGGTTGTCCAATGGGAAGGGACAAAATTAACGGGACGGGACGATATTTAGTCGGGACGGTGGTGGGACGGAACGGGAAGAAACGGGACGGGACGGGATAAACGGGATGAAATGGTAGGCCCATCCCATCCCGCTAACAAACGGGATGGGACGGGACGGTTTCGCGGGCCTTAAGTGGGCCGATTTAAAAAAAAAATTATTTAAGCATTAAGTTTGGCAACGACTAGTTTTTTGACAAAGACTAAATTTTAAACGTTTGCAACGGCTAGTTTTTTGACTTATTTAATAAACTTAAAACTTAATAAATTATAAGAAAATTAGAAAACTAAGTAAAGAATTATAAAATATTAAAACAAAAGACTTGTATTGAAAGTAATTATATTAGAGTTGTAATTTATTTAATATAATTTCAAACCATTAAGTAACTAACTAAGAGTGTAAGACAATTCATAAAAAAATTCAAGGTTAGAGCCTTTTATTTTATTAATAAAACTTTCAAATTTTACATACAAATATAATTCTTTTGAATAGCATATAATCTACGCAGCCACCATCTAGGAAGGGTTCTATTTGTAATTTGCCTCTTAATAGTCAATTACAAATTATCGTACTAATATTTGTAAGCTCATATATTGTTTCGTTATAACTTATCTATAATTTCTCTCGGACATTATTCTAGAATTGGCAATATTGTTTGATGTTTCATGAGTTCCATGCCGTCATCGCTTCCAATGCTAAGTATCTCATTGTATTCTTCTTCTTCTTCCCCAGTGGTTAACTTTTCAAAACCAAGATTTCTTCTTTCTGAATTAATCCAATCTCTGAATAATACGGAGGTTATAAACTTAGGGGTTATATTAAAAGTTTGGGGGCAGGGGGAGGGGTGTTTTGGGTG
>AWOL01S0040657.1:22845-40284 GCA_000715115.1 Nicotiana otophora
CATTGGCCAATGACTATATTTCAAAAACATTTAAAAAACACGCGGGGACGGGACGGGGACGGAGACGAGACGGAAACGGGATGGGATAAACGGGACGAAATGTGCATCCCGTCCCATTCCGTGTACCGTTTAACAGTGGCCCATCCCGTTTATATTTAAGTGGGCCGGGTCGGGATGAGATGACCCGTCCCGTTGGACAGCCTTAGGCTAATTATTAACTTAGTTGTTTAAATATTTGTAATGAAGTAGATAACTCAAAAATAGATTGCCATTTGGAAAACAATACATAAAATTGGCTATAACATAATTCATAAAAAATATTAGGATATTTTCATCATACTTAATCACATTCTTACATTATATCATCTACACTAATTAATTTGTTAATGGTCACTTACCAATTAATATTATAATTCTACCGTAGACTAATTATTTTGGATTAATTCTTCTAAACATTAGAATATTTTATTACACATATGTCTTTGTAATCTAGTTCACTATACTCATTCATGTTAATATTTTCACAATGTTTTTCATTTAGTCAAACTATTCATGTGCAAATAGTTATTCATTTCAATTAATTTCATCTCATAGTATAAGTTTTCTCTAATTGTAACCATCCATCTGAACCTTTAACTTTAATTATAAGTCATTTTCCCTTTAAGTTTGTGCTTGAAAATTCATATATTGTTTAGACATTTTAGCTAAAATACATTCTTTGGGTACAACTCTTTATACTATTCATTTTACACTAAAGTACCATTTTTAGATTCTTTTATGTACCATATTTTGTTGCATATATCTTGTCAAATATTTAGCTATTATTTATCTAAATCCCACTTTCACACTTAGCTTATCTTTTGGTGTAACGACTCGGCTGGTCATTTTGTGTATTATAGTCTGGTTCCCTTATTTATCGCTTCTTCTATGTTCATTTGTGGTTATGTGACTAACCAGAGTGGTTGATTTGATTCTAGGGATGTTTCAGAGTGAATTGGGACACTTAGTCCTAAGGTTGGAAGTTTAAGTTGAAAGAGTTGTGTTTGACTTTTGTGTAAACGACTCTAGGATGGAGTTATAATGTTTTTAATAGTTTCGTATGGTGATTTTAGAATTAGACGTATGTATGGTTATGGATTTGGAGGTCAGTATGTTGGTTTGAGGCTTTTTGGCGAAAGTTGAAAAGTTGAAGGTTTGGAAGGTTGAGAAGTTTGGCCGAGAGTTGACTTTGTTGATACCGGGCTTGAATTTTGATTACGGGAGTTGGAGTAGGTCTGTTGTGCCATTTATGACTTGTATGCAAAATTTGAGGTCAATCAGAGTTGGTTTGTTATGATTCGACATTAGTTTTAGAAGTTGGAAATTCATTAGTTCGTTAGGCTTGAATTGGGGTGTGAATCATGATTTTGATATTGTTTGATGTGATTTGAGGCTTCGACTAAGTTCATACCATATTTTAGGACGTGTTGGCATGTTTGGATGGGGTCCCGGGGGCCTCGGGTGTGATTCAGATTGAAATCAGAATGAAATTTGGATTTAGAGAAATGTTGTTGGCTTCAGTTCTTGTTTAACTGCACCCGCGAGGTTTTGGCCGCAGGTGCGGAGCCACAGACACAGCCATGCAGGCGCAGACGTGGGATTTGGCTAGAGAGGGGTATATGGCAGAGGCGAGGATTTATCGCACCCGAGAGGCCACAAATGTGTGCATGTGACTGCAGTAGTGGAGGAGCTAGCCATGGGTGTTAGCAGAAGGGGACGTGGGCGCGCAGAAGCACGCCTGCAAATGCGATGGAAGGCCCGCAGAAGCGGAAGGTGACTGGGTGTGCAGGAGCCGCAGATGCAGAGAATTTTAGTAAGTGTGATCCTACAGGTGCGGGCATTGGACCACAGATGCGGTGGGACGGAGTTTAAATAGGAAGCGTAGATGCGCAATTTTTACCGCAAAAGCGAAAATCAAAGCGCAGGTGCGAAATCCCTGGCAGTGTTTTAAATAGAAGGGTTTAGTTGTTTTTCTCATTTTTGAGATTTTGAAGTTCGGACTAGGAGCGATTTTTGAGAGGGCTTTGGCTACAATTGAAGAGGTAAATGAAGATTCGTCACTTTTATTGATAAATAATGTTTACCCATTGATTTTTATACCTAGATTATATGTGTGTGAGGTGAAATTTGGGGAATTTTGGACTATGCATTGGAGAGTTGATTTTGGACTACCCATTGATTTTTATACCTAGATTACAGTTGAGGGTCGATTTATGGTTGGAATTGGATGATTTTGGTATCATTAGACTCGTTATTGAATGATTGTTCGGATTTTGTGAAATTTATCGGGTTCCAAGGTATGGGCCCGGGGTTGATTTTTTTAATTTTGATTAAAGATCTTAGCTTTATCATATAAAATCGATTCCTATAGCTTGTATTGATTATATTAAGTTGTTTGTGACTAGATTCGAGACGTTCAGAGATCGATTTGTGAGGCAAGGGTTTGTTGGAGTAGTGAGTTTCGCGTTTTGAGGTAAGTAACACTTCTAAACTTTGAACTGAGGATATAAATCCCTGAAAAATGTGTTATATGATTTTTGTTGGGGTAACACACATGCTAGGTGATGGGTATGCAATGTTGTAATCAAGAACTGGGTGGATTCTTATACTGTGTTGATATCGAGCCTTATTTGATATGTGTAATTTCTACGTGTTAGAGTAATTGAGTTGTGATTCATGTTAGAAATCATATTTAGGCTATGTGCTTATTTGATTAAGACCTAATGAGGTTATTTCTGTTGTTTTGAGTTATCTGCTTTAACTGCAATTATGTACTCAGTTATGATTCTTCATTTGCATATCATATCTCAGTATCTGTTATCATTCATTGCTATATCATATGTTACCATTATTTGGGCTGAGCGGTACGAGAGTTGTGAGCCCTTGAGACTTGAGAAGTTGATGACTGAGGTGGGCCTGAGAGCCGTGTTATGATTAATATTGTGGATCAGGCTGCACGCCGCAACATGCCTTATTGGCTTTACTATTATTTATTATTGTGGATTGGGCTGCACACCGCAGCAGACCTTATAGGTTTTATATTAGCGCTTGAGAATGATCCTCCCTCCGGAGTCTGACATACCATAAATGAGTGCAGACGTAGTGATATATACGTGCTTTGGTGCGGGGCATTAGTGCCAGGCACCCTTACACTGCTGAGTGATTTTATATGTGTATAATTTCGAAGTACTTAAATATGTGTATAACACCCCGGAAAATTTCGAAATACTTAAGTATAAACTCCAGTAAAATTTCGCAAAGGAAAAATAATATTTTATGGTGCCGAATTGGGCTTACGTGTTTGAGGAAAGGGCAGAATTGAAGGAACTAAAAGAGCAACTAAAGGACTTGTTAAAAAATGGCTTCATCCGGCCGAGTGTGTCGCCTTGGGGCGCACCGATCCTTTTTGTAAGAAAGAAAGATGGGTCACTGAGAATGTGTATTGACTATCGGCAGCTTAACAAGGTCACAATCAAGAATAAGTACCCACTACCAAGGATAGATGACTTGTTTGACCAATTGTAGGGTGTTAGATACTTCTCTAAGATCGATTTAAGATCCGGATATCACCAATTGAAGATCAGGGAGCAGGATGTTCCGAAAATAGCTTTTAGAACCCGATATGAGCACTTTGAATTTTTGGTAATGTCTTTTGGGCTAACAAATGCCCTAGCAGCTTTCATGGATCTTATGAATCGAGTCTTCAAGCCTTTTCTTGACTCCTTTGTGATAGTGTTCATTGACGATATTCTTGTTTATTCGCGGAGTCGGGAGGACCATGCCGATCATCTCAGGGCAGTTCTGCAGACTCTGTATCAGCACCAGTTGTATGCGAAATTTTTGAAATGTGAATTTTGGCTTGAATCGGTTGCATTCTTGGGTCATGTCGTCTCCAGAGAAGGAATTGAGGTTGATCCTCAAAAAATTGCAGTTGTAAAGAATTGGCCGAGGCCTACAATTCCAACAGAGATTCACAGTTTCTTAGGCTTAGCTAGATATTACAAAAAGTTTGTGAAAGGGCTTTCTATCCTTGCCTTTCTGTTGACTAAATCGACACAGAAGGCAATTAAGTTCCAATGGTCAGATGCATGTGAAAGGAGTTTCCAGGAATTGAAAGCAAGATTAACTACGACACCGGTGTTGACCTTACCAAAGGGTGCAAATGGATTTGTGGTATATTGTAATGCTTTAAGCATTGGGCTTGGGTGTGTATTAATGCAACATTACAAGGTGATAGCTTATGCTTCTAGGCAACTCAAGAATCATGAAAAGAACTATCCAACACATGACTTAGAACTTGCGGTGGTGATATTTGCATTGAAAATTTGGCGTCATTATTTATATGGGGTCCATGTGGATATATTCACAGGCCATAAGAGCCTTCAATATAGTTTCAAGCAAAAGGAATTGAATCTGAGGCAGAGAAGATGGCTTGAGTTACTCAAGGACTACGACATTGATATTCTATATCATCCGGGGAAGGCTAATGTCGTGGCGGATGCTCTTAGCCGAAAATCTATGGGTAGTTTGTCTCACTTGGAGGCATATCAAAGGCTATTGTCTAAGGAAGTTCACCGATTGGCTAGTTTGGGAGTTCGTCTTGCGGAATCTAGTAAAGGAGGGGTGATTGTGCAAAATAGGGCTGAATCATCACTTGTTGTTAAAGTCAAGGAGAAACAATACAACGATCCATTGTTGGCACAATTGAAAGAGGGGATTCATAAACATAAGACCATGGCCTTTTCTCTTGGCATGGATGATGGCACACTAAGGTACCAAGGACGACTATGTGTTCCAAACGTGGATGGTCACTGGGAAAGAATTATGACTGAAGCTCACACTTCTAGGTATTCCGTGCACCCGAGCTCTAAAAAAATGTATCATGATCTTAAGGAAATCTATTGGTGGAATTATATGAAGAGGAATATAGCAGAATTTGTGGCAAAGTGTCCAAATTATCAGCAAGTGAAGGCCGAACACCAACGGCTCGGTTGGTTGGCGTAGAACATAGAAATTCCAATGTAGAAGTGGGAAATTATTAATATGGACTTTATGGTAGGATTACCTCGTACTCCTCATAAGTTTGACTCGATTTGGGTGATTGTGGATCGACTCACAAAATCAGCACACTTCTTGCCGGTTAAGGCTACCGATATAGTGGAACAATATGCTCAGTTGTATATCAAAGAAATAGTCAGGTTGCATGGCACTCGGATTTCCATCATTTTTGATCGGGGAGCACAATTCACTGCTAATTTTTGGAAGAAATTCTAGCAAGGTTTGGGTACTCAGGTGAATCGTAGTATAGCCTTTCACCCACAAACGGACGGGCAGGCAGAGCGGACTATTCAGACACTCGAGGATATGTTGCGTGCTTGTGTTCTAGACTTCAAAGGAAGCTGGGATGATCATTTGCCACTCATAGAATTTGCCTACAATAATAGTTATCATGCTAGCATTCAGATGGCACCGTTCAGGGCTTTATATGGTAGGAGATGTAGATCTCCCATTGGGTGGTTCGAAAATTGGTGAAGCAGAGTTGATTGGTCCAGACATCGTGCATCAGGCCATGGAAAAAGTTAAAATCATTAAGGAGCGGTTGAAGACTACTCAGAGTCGTCAAAAGTCCTATTCAGATATTCGTTGTAGGGATTTAGAGTTCAAAGAAGATGATTGGGTATTCTTGAAGGTTTCCCCCATGAAAGGTGTAATGCGATTTGGTAAGAAAGGGGAATTGAGTTCGAGGTATGTCGGACTGTACAGAATCATTCAAAGGATCGGTGAGGTGGCGTACAAGCTTGAGCTACCACCTGAGATGTCATTAGTGCACCCGGTATTTCATGTATCTATGTTGAAGAAAGTAGTTGGAGACCCAACACTCATTGTTCCAGTTGAGACTATTGAAGTTATGAGAAATTAACTTATGAAGAGATTTCAGTTTCTATTAATGATCGGCAAGTCCGAAAGTTGAGAAATAAAGAAATTGCCTCTGTTAAAGTGTTATGGCGAAACCAACATATTGAAGAGGCTACTTGGGAGGCCGAGGAAGAAATGAAGAAAAAGTATCCTTATTTGTTTGAATAGCCATGTATTTATAAAGTTGTGATCTATGAAAATTCTAAGAATTACCTTCTATGAATTATGTATCATTTGCACAGTTGATGCTAAGGGTGTTCCGTTTCTGGTAATATATTGCTCATGATGCCACAGTTGGTGTTGTTTTTATGTTATATTGCGTCATCGAATTATACATATATTGTTAGGATTGGTTTCTGGGTTTCTCTGACAGGTAGATAGACTCAGTTACAAGGGAGACTCTGGCGATATTTTTGGAAATTTAGGGAGTTAGCCAAATTTTGAAACTACTGGTGAGTGTGAATTAACAGCTAGGTCACATTTGATGCAAATGACAGATTTTACCCTCATTCAAGGATGAATGATCCTAAGCGGGGGAGAATGTAACACCCCGAAAAATTTCGAAGTACTTAAGTATAAAGTCCAGTAAAAGTTCACAAAGGAAACATATTGTTTTGTGGTGCCGAATTGGGCTTAAATGTTTGAGGATTGTAGCTCGGACATTTTGGGTTGAACAATACACTGAAAAAAGAAGGAAAATTTTTGTTAGAGAAATGCGTTTCTGCGGTCCATTATGCGACCGCAGAATCACTCTGCGGGGTGCATAATGGCCGCGGAGTGAGGCCGAGATGGGCAGCCTTGGACACCATTTTGCGATCAACTATGCGACCGCAGAATTATTCTGCGGTTCATTATGCGATCGTAGAATAGGTCTGTGGGCCGCATAGTGACCGCAAACTCAGGCAGGTTTTTTCAGTTTTTGGCCCCAAATGGTGCGGCTGATGATGCGGACCGCATATCAATTGTGCGACCGCAGACCCTGTTCCGAAGCTTCATTTTTGGGTTTTTACAACCAGACCATACTTCGTTAAATAGACGATTTGTACCATTTTGACCAAAGATCTAGCACTTTTAGAGTGAGAGAGTGCCCTAGAGTGAGAAAGTGTTCTTCAACAATTTGTTCTTCAATTCTTGCTCGAATCTTGGAAGATTAACAAGGAAAACTCACTAGGTCTTCATCCTAAAGGTAAGATTCTACACCCTAACCCTCAATTTTGAATTTTGTCTAGAATTGGGTAATTAGTAAGATAGGTTTTGAGCATGGGAGTTGTCCATCTTACATGCATGTGTTATCAAAGGGTGTATGAAGATTGTTGAGCTAAAAATGGTAAATAATGGGTTGTGGAATGATGGAATCCTCCATAAAAGGATCTTGAAACTTTAATGCACACCTAGTGTTTGATAAAATGCTCAAATGAGCTAGAACTATGATCATCCTCCTAATTTTGGTTCAATTTGTTATATTTCTAAAATAGATTGAAGTTGCTAAGAATTCCGGAATATTTTAGAGTTTAAGGAAGCTCTATTGAGGTATGTCAGCTAAACTCTTCCCTTAGAATTGAATCCCACGTCAATCATATAATTTATGTAAGTCCCGAGTGATTCATTATAAATTGGCTATTCCGAGTAAGATTGGGTTGAAAATATATGTTCAATAAGTATCCCAAATGCTCTATTTATGTTATGTTATCAATTGAGGTCGTGTTAAAAATATGGGTTATGCATTAAAAATGTCTGACTTCAAGTCAAATTCAAATGAAGGCTATTATGCCAAATTATGTGAAGAATCTCTATGTGCCTTAGACTCTTAATTGCTCACATGTGTAATACACACCTTGTTTTGAATTGTTGTTGATTGGTGATGATGATGTTGATGCTTGAAATTGAAAAGGTGAGCATGAAATACTAAATGCGGCCAACGTGCCAAGAATGATTTTATAATTGTGGTCACTAGTGCCAATGAAATGAAAAGATGTGAAATAAGTATGAAATGTGATGATTGATATAAAAAGGTTGATGTCTCGAATAAGACAGCCTATCCGATCGGGTCGTGATCGGACACCATGCCGCACACATGGTGGTGATTGTGCTATAAATTGTAATTGAAATGGTGGTTGTGGTTGATGTCTCTAATGAGATGGCCTAGCCGATCGGGTCATGATCGGACTCCGTGCTAAAGGTACGGTAGTATTGGTATTGAGAGTGATTGTGGTTGATGTATCTAATGAGATAGCCTAGCCGATTGGAGTGATCGGACTCCGTGCTAAAGGAACAATGGTATTGATATTGTGAATATTGGAAGCGGGAATGGTGTCATATTGGTACTAAAGACCTCCCAACCTGAAAATATGGAAATTAATTTGAACACTATCTTGATTCTAAATTGAGGTTTGATGTTGTTTAAGGCTTCCATTGATATTATGATATTCTTGTTTGTTTTATATATCTTTCTATTGAGAGGGTATTTTGTCATTCATACTAGTACTATTCCATATGTACTAACATCCCTTTTGCCGGGGGCGCTGCATCTTCAATGGATGTCGGTGGTTCCACAACAGGAGACATTGATCAGTGATAGCGGTACATCCTCTTCCCAGCTGACTTGGTGAGCCCCACTTCATTTCGGGCTCATGTATCTTTTCTTCCTCGTGTATTGTGTTTGAGGTATAGCAGGCATTATCATAGTACTCTTTTGTATCTATTAGAGACTCTGTAGACATAGTGTGGGTTGTGTATTGGTGCTGGGGAAGTCAAACTAGTTATGTTGTGTTTGAATTACTATTTCCACTTCAGACTATGAAAATGTGTGTGAAATTTGAGACTTTAAAATGAAGTAACTTATGGTAAGAAATTGGTGTTGCAGACATGATCATCCTATTGTCTAATTAATGAAAATGTGTATCCTATTTATTCATGGATGAGTTTGGGTAGAAGGAAATCTAATAGGCTTGCTCGGCCGGGTTCACTCGGTTTAACACCGGTCGCGCTCTTCAGTTTCGGGGCGTGACATATATCATACATTTGACATGAATATTTGACATGTAGGCATAGAGACATACCATTCCTTATGCTAACTGATAATTTGCCCTCTTTATCTGTGTTGGGCTTTAACTGTTATACGTGAAAGCATGTATAAATTTCTGAACCATGAACGAGCTGAATATGAAGGTTTCTTTGAGTTATTTATTGTCATTGTCATTATCTTACATGTGTTGTCATTATATTGGTTCTGACTGTATCCTTCTAAGCTCGTCACTACTTTCAGCCCAAGGTTATTTCTGTTACATATTGAGTATATGGGGTCAGTTGTACTCATACTACACTCTGTACTTCGTGACAGATCCAGGTACATCTGGACGTGGTGATTGCTAGATCTGTACTAGTAACTGCTCGGAGACTTTGAGTTAGCTGCTCTGACGCCCGCAGACCTTGATTATCCGTCCTTTTATTTTCTTAAGTATTGTTCTATTTCTTAGACAGTTGTATTAGAGTTATGGTTTATGTTGATACTTAGTAATACGCATGTACTCGTTGAAACTAGATGCTAGGGTGGTTGTAGTAGCATTTCAGTTATTTTTATCAAATTCTTATGAGATTTTCTGTTGTTGAGCCTATCAAAATATGTTTATTCAAATGGTTAGTTGTTATGTGATTGTTGGTTTTCCTAGTAAGTGTGTTAGGCGCCATCATGATAGGTAGGATTTTTGGATCATGACAAGCTAGTATCTGAGCACTAGGCTGCTTAGTTCTCACGAGTCATGAGCAGGTTTAGTATGGAGACGTCTGTACTTATCTTCGAGAGGCTACCAAATCATTAGGAAACTTCACTTTCTTGTATTCTTAGCTTAATAGGTTGAGAAAGATGTTAGGTTTGACTAGGTGGTCGAGATTGCTAGGCGCTTGGAGTCAGCTCGCAGGCAGGAGCAAGAGGAGAGAGAGGTCAAGAGTCCCCGTGTTTCAGTGGTACCTCATCTGGAGGTCAGTCACATCACAACAGAGGTCATCCTTTTAGGCCCGCTCAGATGGCTCATCCGGTTCATCATAGCATCAGCTAGTCATGGTTCATATAGTGCTCGTCCGGATCAGTCATCTTTCAGTTCCCTCCCAGCCCAGAGATCATCCCGTGCTCCATCGGTTCAGGGTTCGTTAGTACCGAGTTGTTTTAGTGGTTATTCTGGTTCTCGGGGTCCGATTCGATCCCCACTGCCATCATTGGATCGAGGTTGCTGTGAGTGTGGAGCGTTGGGGCATGTGAGGAGGTATTGACCCCGTCTTATGGATGGTCCAGTTCAACAGAGAGGTCAAGCTATGACTTCCGCACCAGTTACTTTACCACCCACTCAGCCAGCTCGGGGTGGGACTCAGGCAATTCGAGGTCGTTTCAGTGTGCCACATGGATGCTTCAGTATTATTTGACTCTGGTTCCACTTATTCATATGTATCATCCTAATTTGCTAGTTATTTGGATATGCCCTGTGATTTCTTAACTTTGTCTGTTCATGTATCTACGTCGGTGGGTGATTCTATTGTTGTGGATCGTGTGTATTGGTCATGTATGGTGACTATTAGGGAATTGGAGACAAGATTTGATCTTTAACTGCTTAGCATGGTTGATTTTGACATGATTTTAGGCATGGATTGGTTGTCACCATGGCATGCTATTCTAGATTGTCACGCTAAGACTCTGACGTTGGCGATGCCGGGATTGCCTAGGGTGTAGTGGAGAGGTTCCCTAGATTATATTCCCAGTAGAGTAATTTCATACTTGATGACTCAACGGATGGTTCAGAAGGGATGTTTGGCATATTTGGATTTTGTGAGGAATGTTAGTGCTCATACTACTACCATTGAGTCAGTTCTGGTAGTGAGAGAATTTCCCGATAGATGCCACTCGACAGGGACATTGATTTTGGTATTGACTTGGTGTCGGCCACTCAGCCCATCTCTATTCCTCCATATCGTATGGCACCAGCAGAGTTGAAAGAATTGAAGGAACATCTTTGGGAACTACTTGATAAGGGATTCATCAGGCCTAGTGTGTCGCCTTGGGGTGCACCGATTATGTTTGTATAGAAGAAGGATGGCACTATGCAGATGTGTATTAATTACAAACAGTTGAACAAAATTACAACCAAGAATAAGTACCCACTACCGCGCATTGATGACTTATTTGACCAGCTTCAGGTGCTAGAGTGTTTTCGAAGATTGATTTGAGTTTCGGGTATCACCAGCTAAAGATTCGGGATTCTGATATTCTGAAGATAACATTCAGGACCCGTTATTGTCACTACGATTTTCTTGTGATGTCTTTTGGGCTGACCAACGCCCCAGCCACCTTTATGCATATGATGAATAATGTATTCCTGACATATCTTGATTCTTTTGTCATAGTATTCATTGATTTTATACTGGTGTACTCACGCAGCCAAGAGGATCATAAGCAACATATGAGTATTGTACTCCAGATGTTGAGGGAGAAGAAGCTATATGCTAAATTCTCCAAGTGTGAGTTTTGGCTTTATTTTGTGGCATTCTTGGTGCACGTGGTGTACAGTGAGGGGATCAGGGTAGATCCTAAGAATATTGAGAAAGTTCAGAGTTGGCTTAGACCGTCTTCAGCTACTAAGATTCGGAGTTTTTTGGGTTTGGCCGAATATTATCAGAGTTTTGTGGAGGGTTTTTCATCCATTTCTGCACCTTTGACTAGATTGACCTAGAAGGGTTCCCCATTCATGTGGTCTGATGAGTATTAGGAGAGCTTTCAGAAGCTCCAGACTGCCTTGACCACAACTCCAGTTCCAGTTTTGCCTACAGCATCGGATGCCTATACAGTGTATTGTGATGCTTCGCAGATTGGTATTGGGTGTGTATTGATGTAGGAGGGTAGAGTGATTGCTTATGCTTCTTGCCAGTTGAATACCCATGAGAATAACTACCCCGTTCATGATCTTGAGTTGGCAGCCCCTATTCACGCTTTAGATTTGGAGGCACTATCTCTATGGCATGTCTTGCGAGGTATTTACAGATCATTGGAGTCTGCAACACTTGTTTTAGCAGAAGGATCTAAACTTGAGGCAGCGAAGGTGCTTGTAGCTATTGAAAGACTATGATATCACCATTTTGTATCATCCCGGGAAGACCAATGTGGTGGCCGATGCCTTGAGCAGAAAGGCTGTGAGTATGAGTAGCCTTGCATATGTTTCAGTTGGTGAGAGACCGCTACCATAAGATGTTCAGGCCTTGGCCAATTAGTTCGTGAGGTTATATGTTTCGGAGCCTAGTCGGGTTCTAACTTGCATGGTTTCTCGGTCTTCTTTGTATGAGCGCATCAAAGAGGGTCAATATGACGACCCTCATTTGCTTGTCCTTAAGGACACGGTGCAGCACGGTGATGCCAAGGAGGTTTCTATTGGAGATGATGGGGCGTTGCAGATGTAGGGTCAGATTTGTGTGCCAATGTGGATGGGTTACATGAGTTGATTCTTGAGGAGTCCTATAGCTCGTGGTATTCCATTCATCCGGGTGCCACCAAGATGTATCAGGATTCGAGGAAACACTATTGGTGGAGAAGAATGAAGAAAGATATAGTGGAGTATGTGGCTCGATATTTGAACTATCAGCAGGTGAAGTATGAGCATCAGACGCCGGACGGTTTGCTTCAGAGACTTGAGATTCCTAAGTGAAAATAGGAGCGTATTACCATGGACTTCGTTGTTGGAGTCCCACGAACTTTGTAGAAATTTGATGCTATTTGGGTGATTGTGGGCCTGTTGATTAAGTCTGCACATTCATTCTGGTTGTGACTACCTATTCTTTAGAGCGGCTGGCTCAGATCTATATCTGTGAGATACTTCGTCTTCATGGCATGCCAGTGTCCATTATTTCTGTTCGAGGCACGCAGTTCACATCATAATTTTGAAGAGAAGTGCAGCGAGAGTTGGGAACACAGGTTGAGTTGAGTACAACATTCCACCCCAGACGGATGGACAGTCTGAGTGCACCATTCAGATCTTGGAGGATATGCTATACGCTTGGGTTATGGATTTCGGGGGTTCGTGGGATCAGTTCTTATCGCTTGTAGAGTTTGCCTACGACAACAACTACCAATCGAGAATTTAGATGGCTCCTTATGAGGCCTTATATGGTAGGCGGTGTCAATCTCCAGTTGGTTGGTTCGAGCCTGGGGAGGCTAGGTTATTGAGCACCGATCTAGTTCGGGATGCCTTGGAGAAAGTCAAGTTGATTAAGAATTTTCTTCATACAGCACAGTCTAGACAAAAGAGTTACGCTAATCGGAAGGTTCGTGATGTTGCATATATGGTGGGAGAGAAGGTATTTCTCAGAGTTTCACCCATGAAATGTGTGATGAGGTTCTGGAAGAAGGACAAGTTGAGCTCTCGGTATAATGGCCCTTTTGAGGTGCTTAAGAGGATTAGAGAGGTGGCCTACAAGCTTGCATTTCCATCTAGTACATCAGATGTTTGTCACACCTCCTTTTTCTCGAGGGGATAGGGAGTTTTTCCAATTTACGTGACATTATTCGGAATGGGATTATTTATTTATTCAGAGTCGCCACTTGGAATAATTTATGGTGTCCCAAGTCATCGGTTTATTTTAGAATCCCAAATCGAGGAAATTTGACTCTTATTTATGGTCTGCGAACACAGAAGACCGGGTAAGGAATTCTGTTAACCCGAGAGAAGGTGTAAGGCACTTCCGAGTTCCGTGGTTTTAGCACGGTCGCTCAACTATTAATAATTGGCCTAGTTATCTGATTTAATACATGTTTTAAACCTATATGTGTATTTTTATTCCTTTTAACCGCTTTTAATTATTTATGGAACTTATTTGAACAAGTCACGATGTCGCAAACTCATTTGTTTTTGTATATATTGCGAATCGCGTCATGTGAAATGCACCCGCCATTTATAACATGTTTATTTTTATTATTATTCGAAGTTAAAGTCAAGTCACGTGAAACGCGCACTTGAGTTGGGGTTTACGTATCGTGACCATGCTACGGGAACCATACCCATAGTCACGATGATTTATTAATCGCACCTAAAGCAACTAGCACGTGTTCATGATTTATTTTTCCTTACGGGTTTGAGATCTGTGTAAGGTCAAGAGCTACGGAAATCAATTGTGAAAAATGGGTCAGTTTTTGCTCTTACTAAATTGGGCCTGATAGAAACTATTTTGGACCAGATAAATTAAATTGGATCGTAGTACAATTGGCCCTTTAAAGCCAATTAATGAGTATGCCCAGTTACTAGTTCATCAAGCTACACCCTTATCAATTAGTCAATTGCAGTAGTACATGTTTCATTAAGCAAAGCCCAACCACCGGGCCCAATCATTATTTGTTTTTAAGTCCAAACCTCATTTTTCAATTTCAACTAGCAGACATAGATTTTATCCCCAAAGTTCAAACATTAACTACGTGCCCAAAAATTATTTTTTATCAATCTACATGTTAATCATCAAGAAAGTAGCAAAATTTAACAAAGCTAATGAGACCTAACAATTAATACAGAAAAAAAATATTTCAATCTTCATGAATCTAAATAAGATCAAATTATATATTCAAGCATAATATCTTAATAAAACAATGATGAGAGAAATGGAACTTTACAAGACTGTTTTTAAGCTCGGACAATGGACAAGGATGTAAATGGAGCCTCGACCAAAATCGACAAATGGAGCTCGAACTCGACGACTCAACTTTGGAGCTGTTGTTTTCTATACAAAAGAAGACTGTTTCGCTGGGTTTTCGGCTCGTTTTTGTGGTGCTTTTCAACTTGGTTTCCAGTTGGTTCGGGGCTAGAGTTTAGGTGATGAATTGCTAGATTTTTCGAAAGAAAGCCGAAAAAAGAATGACACGAGTAGAAATTTCCTTATCCTAGAAGAAGACAATATTTTTTTCTCAATTCCTTCCTCCCTATTTTTTCCTTTCTCTCCTCTCTTTTTTTTCCTCACATTTCTCTTCTATTTATAGAAAACATTTCGAAATTTTTTCAGATTGTTTTTATTATTATTATTATTATTATTATTATTTTTTAATTAAAACGAATTCCCACTTCTCATTTGTTTTTAAAAATAAAAAGTAATTCCCCACTTTCCTTTACTTTTATTTTTTTATTTCTTACTTTTTTTACTTTTATTATATTTACATTTCCACTTTTATACTTTCATTTTTTATTTCCCACTTATTTTACTTTTCTTTTTTTATTTCCCACTTATTTTACTTTTTTTAAAAAAGAATTCAGCTACCCTTACTTTTATTTTTTAATTCCAACTTTCTTTTACTTTTCATTTTTTAAAATTTCCACATTCTTTTACTTTATTTTTTTAATTTTTCACTTTCTTTTACTTTTTTATTAAACAATTTCCACCTACTTTTACTTTTACTTTTTAAGTTTATATTTCTACTTTTCCTATTTTTTAATTCCCATCCGAAATTTATTTTAAAAAATAATAATAATTAATTTTTGGTTTTTAATTCATTTAATTTAAAAATAAAGATAAAAATAATAATAAAATTAATACTACTAGTAATAATTGACCTTTTAAATTATTATTAATCTTTTACCCTATATATATATATATAAAAGTGTAACAAAGCTAAAACAATATATATTAAATTTTAAAAAATATTTACATAGTAGAAGGTGATGAAAATACAAATATATTCAAAAATTAGGTGCTCACAGCTGCCCCTCTTTGCTTGGAAACATGAAGATTTTTCAGGCAAAGACTAGGTGAGCCACGTGACTAATAGTTTACCAAAACATTATTCAAAAGGAAAAGAAATAAAAGATAGCGTGCAACCGAGTCCTGGTTTTGGACAACCTACATATCCCTGGTTATAGGGGAATCAGGTCGCATGTAGTTCAAGGAGAATGGTGGAATGATGAGTTGAGGAGTCGAATGAGGTTCCGTCGAGGCTCCGGTCCGCGGTCCTGCTATTATATCAAAATAAAAAAGAAACTAAACAAGCCTATCAATTATGAGTTACAAGATTCCTATCTATGAGTCTTCAGAAACTTGATCTTGAATCTTGACTGGTTCTTCATGCAGACTCTGATCTAAACCTTGATGCTCGCTAGCTGTAGGTTCTAGTTCATTATTCTATAGCTTCTTCTAATCAAAACGGGACTCCAATGCTCGTAACTTCAGTCATGTTTTAGCATTCCACATCTTTTCAATTGCTTTTGCATTTTGGATTCACTTATTTTTTTCTTTTCTTTTATTCTGAATTGAGACTTCTTCTTTTGGTCATCTCGAAACCTGTGCCTCGAGATAAAACCTACTCAGACATCAAAACAAACAATCGAACGAAATTTTCCTGCCCCAGTTTGCACTAGGAAAATTTTGTGAGTTATTGTAACAAAATTCTAAACTACTTTTTTATTGAACGCAATAAAAGGTCGGGAGTGGTGTACCCTAAATATGTCAGTTTTGTTTTTGGATTGTGTTCTTTTATTGTCAAAAATATGTCTCAACAAGGATTGGTGTACCTTATGTTGGGAAAATGTGGCCAGGGAATGGGATACCCTATAATGGCAAAGATATCGGGGAATGGTGTACTCTGCATTTAAGATCAAATCAACTAGGGAGTGGAGACCCTATGTCTACAATAACATAAACTAGGGAGTGGAGACCCTATGTCTACAATAACATAAACTAGGGAGTGGAGACCCTATGTCTACAATAACATAAACTAGGGAGTGGAGACCCTATGTCTACAATAACATAAACTAGGGAGTGGAGACCCTATGTCTACAATAACATAAACTAGGGAGTGGAGACCCTATGTCTACAATAACATAAACTAGGGAGTGGAGACCCTATGTCTACAATAACATAAACTAGGGAGTGGAGACCCTATGTTGGAAAAAGCGACTAGGTAGTGCAGACCCTATGTCAAAAATAAAATCAACTAGGGAGTGGAGACCCTATGTTGGAAAAAGCGACTAGGTAGTGCAGACCCTATGTCAAAAATAAAATCAACTAGGGAGTGGAGACCCAATGTTGGAAAACACGACTAGGGAGTGGAGACCCTATGTCTACAATAACATAAACTAGGGAGTGGAGACCCTATGTCTACAATAACATAAACTAGGGAGTGGAGACCCTATGTTGCAAACGCGACTAGGGAGTGGAGACCCTATGTCTAAGAACATCAACTAGGGAGTGAAGACCCTATGTTGGAAAAGAAACTAGAGAGTGGAGACCCTATGTCTAAAAATCATCAACTAGGGAGTAAAGACCCAATATTGGAAAATCATCAACTAGGGAGTGAAGACCCTATGTTTGAAAAGAGACTAGGGAGTGGAGACCCTATATCTAAAATATCATCAACTAGGGAGTGGGTACCCTATGTTGGAAAATCATCAACTAGGGAGTGGAGACCCTATTTTGGAAAAGAGACTAGGAAGTGGAGACCCTATGTCTAAAATATCAATCAACTAGGGAGTGGAT
>AWOL01S0040669.1:0-29958 GCA_000715115.1 Nicotiana otophora
AAACCCTTCCAGAAAGCAATGATAATAATAGTCAAACCTAGGAAACTCCTGATATTAGTAGCGGTAGAAGGTCCGAGCCAATTCTGAACTGCTTATATCTTCTTCGGATCAACCTCGATCCCATCACTAGACACCAAGTGGCCCAAGAAGCCACCGAGTCCAACCAAAAGTTACACTTAGAGAACTTACCATACGACTTCTTCTCCCTCAAAGTATGAAGCACAATCCTCAAATGCAAAACATCTCCACTGAAATATCAACTATTTTCTCTTTGTACAGACGACTCGCGTGAACAATAACGCTATCATGATGAAATGCACCCAACTCCACCGTCCGGTGGTAAATATCCACCAAACCAGGATCAAAAGAAGTGCTTTACCACTACGCACAAACCCCAATCGGGCACCTTTCTAAATTCCTCCCTAGCAGCTACAAATGTCAAAAATGATGGAGCAGCCACTGTAGCAAAAAATCATTCAGGCTCTTCTGCAAAATCTCAACTCGTTTTTGGGCCAAATCTAGTGATTCCAAATCTAAGACCAATGTCAATCGATTTTAATTGATGAGGAGGTTGATACCAACCTGTCAAACAACAACTTCACTGAGACAATTGCCACAACAATTCAAAAAACCAAATCTGCAGACTTATTGGCACCAGGTGTTCGATGTATTACTGCTGACAATTTAACTAACAATTCAAATGAGAAAATTATTATTTAAGCATCCCAAAGTGTTATTGAAGTTAGTCGTCAAGTGCCAAATCAAGGAATACCACTCCTAATTGGTGATCATATAGTGTCTCCTTCAACAAAACTCCAGTTGGTTGAGCATGGTGATCCACTTGTGTAGGCCACTTTAAGCCATCAAAATGAGAAGAATGCATCAAGTGAGGTTTATTCTAACATCTTAAAGCAATCACAATAATCACATATATCCACAATTTCCCTCAGCTTCAGTTCTATCTACCCACCAAGATGAACAACTAAAATCTAGGCATGCTCGACCAACTGCTGACAATAAAGAAGCTCCTTCTAATGGTGGTGAACCTATATCTTCAACCCAAGCTCATAGGTTCTCATCATGATAACTTGATCAACATTACATAGGAGACCCCTCCTGCTATACAATAGAATTTGGAATGAAAAACTTAGTTAATTCTAACAAACCAAGCACCTCATAAACATCAACCAGCAACTAGTAAAAACACCCTTCCTAAGATCTCCTCCAACTTTGACAAACTATCCCACACTAAGTCTCGTATCTCACAACCTGCTCCTAAGCAAACACCCACTAATACCACCACTAATAATCAACCAAATGATACCAGTACCAAATATAAACAACCATCCAGCTCACCTGCACCACCTCCACCCATAATCAAACATTCATATGTTACCAAATTGAGCGCAAGGCATGAAGCTGAACATGAACCATTTGAGTTTACTCCTCCTAAAATTACTATGAATTAAGGTCAACCAACAATTATTTTCAATCAAACTGATTATATGGTCAAACTAGCTGCAAGATGCAAATTCACAGTGGTGGAGAAATTTTCAAACACCATGCCTAGAATGGAGATTATTAGGAGAAGTTTTATGTCACAAACATAACTAAAAAGAGGTGTCAAGAATGGTCATTTTAATGAAATAACAATGTACATTGATCTTGATAATGAATATGATCATGCATTGTATGGACTAGACAATTCATGTATATCCAAGGTTAACTAATGAAGTTGGAAGCATAGACACCCACTTTCAACCCTACTGAAGACTCACCCATTGTTCCTATATGGGTGGTGGTACCAGAACTACCTTGGCACTTATATTACATAGAGATATTGATTGTCCTCCTATCTCCGTAGGAAAAGCTCTTCATTTGGATCTAGCTTCATTTCATAAGACTAGAGGAAGTGTATCTAAGATAAAAATGCTGATTGATTTGACTAAGCCATGGCCACATCATGTTTGGTTGGGATTTGATAAAGATATAAATGGGGATGGGAAGTGGTTAGAAGTACAGTATGAAAACATCCCAGATTACAGTCTTTATTGTAGACACGTGGATCATAATTCACATGCATGCCCAATTAGAGTAAAGGTTAAAGAGAACAAGAAAAGGAAAGAGAAAGATCTGGCTGAGGGCAATTAGGAAACTCAACAAATGCAACTCAATGTTGGACATACCTCATCACAGAAACAAAGTAATCAAAAGGAGAAGCAAGATAGAAGCACCAAAGCTAATATTAACCAGAAGGGACAGGAACAATAAAATTCAGGGGCTAGCCCTCAACAAATTGAATGGAAAAACCAAAAAAGAAAACACTTAAAAGGGAAACAACAGCAAAATAAAAAATAGTATCAACCAGTCATACAAAAAAAGAATATAAAATAGCAGCTGCCGGCAAATGAGACTACTAAACACCTAAAGACTAAAGTAAGCCAAACATCAGGTATGAATACTATAATTCTGACAGACCCTCCGGGTGATCTAGAAAAGGTGATGTTTCTAATATTCAGAATTGTAATACACCCATCCCCCTGATATTCTTGTTGAGGAAGTCAATGGAGGAATGACGAATTGTTAGGAGAGAACTCCAACGTTACAGGATGTGGATCCAAAAGGGGAGAGGCTTCATCATGTTTTGCATGAGTGTGCTTTAGCACCTTTGAATGACCATAGGATTGACTCTTTAACCCCTGCTACCACTACTCCTGCACGTGTGAATACAGTTGCTTCAAAGGTTACTAATGATGAGGAATCTTGTGAACTGATCTATTCTAGTAAAGAAGAACAATCTTTGAGGAGGTTGATCAAAGGGAAAAGGTCATGCAGCTTCAGATATCCAAATTCAACTCCCCAAAGCCAAGAACAAATCTAGTCAGAAGAAAAGAAAAGCTATGAGAAAGAAAAATGCAGGAATTAGCATTGGTGAACAGACATAGGAAGTGACTCCTGGAACCAATCAGCAGACCCCGGCAGGATACACACTTCCAATAACTACTTGTCAGAGTGCCAGTCTTTCTCATTCTCAACTTCTATTACCCAACAAAGGTGACATCCAAGTTAAAGGAAATTAAGTTCATAATACAGCAGTTCAGAAGACACATGATGCAACTGATAAGGATGGTCCTCTTAGTAACATTATGCCAACAGGAACACCTAGACACGAAGAAGATGAGTACATACCCATACAATCAGAAGATGATATGGGTACATACTCATATGAAGAGGATGATCTTAGTAAAGGGATTGATGAAAAACAGCATTGTGAGATCCTAGTTGCATATGTGAATAGTGCAACTGAACAAGACAATATTTTAGCCTCCCAAATTAAATCACCAAGGATGATACCCTCACCAAGACTCACCAGAAGTAGAGCTGCTTCCAGCAGTTCTGTCCCACAAAACCCCAAATCCCCTATCTATTTTAAATGATCAGTACAATAACTTGGAATGTCAGAGGTATTAGAATCTCTAGAGTTATTGATAGACTTAAAACTTTAAACAAAATCCACAAATTATCCTTCATTGCTGTACTAGAACCATTTCTTCAGAATCCAACTACTTCAACCATTTCTTCCTATAACAGCCAACTTGGCTACTTCAGAATGCAACAGTCAATGCATCAGGCTGCTTCCAACATTAATAATAAAATATAGTTCTTCTGGGATTAGGAGTTCATTGGTACTCTTTTTGACCATGATGAACAATAGATAACTATTGAGCTTAAGCATGTAGAAGCTGGAGATACCTTTCATCTCTTAGTGATCTATGCAAAATGTAAACCTGCTCTGAGAATTCCTCTGTGGGAGAATTTGAAACTCAAATCTACTCTATGCACTATGCCTTGGTATGTGATTGGAGATTTAAATGTCATTACTTCCATGGGTGAGAAGATTGGAGGGACACCATACAAGATGAAGAAGAGTATTGACTTTATCAGCATGATTGAAGAATAAGGTTTGATTGATCTAGGTTTTTATTGACCAAGATACATATGGTCTAATGGAAGAGGACTTGTTTCTATAGTGTGGAAACGACTGGACATGGGTCTTGCTAATGATCATTGGCTAGCCTCTTTCCCTGCTACTACTGTCACACATTTGGCTTCAGCAGGTTCTGACCATTCACCTATCCTAATGGAAATGCATGTGCGACAAGATAATACCAAGAAATACTTCAGGTATCTCAACTGTTGGGTGAAGAATGAAAGTTTCATGCCACTGGTTATAGAGGTGTGGAGCATGCAGGTTACAGGAAATTCTATGTGGGTCTTTCACTAAAAACATAAAGCCTTGTCTAGTGCTTTGAGTAAATGGTCTAGACAGCAATATGGGGACATCGTTCAGAAACCAAAGGAGTATGAACAGAAGATAAAGTTAGCAAAAGAGAAATGGGTTGCTACCAATGATCCAACTGACAGGATTACCTTACATGAACTTCAAGTTGAGTACACTAGACACCTCAAACTTGAGGAGGAGGTACTATAGCAGAAAACACAACTACAATGGTTCAAAGAAGGTGATGCCAACTCCAGGTAATTTCACAGTCTGATCAGAGGTAGAAGAAGAAAACTTTTCGTCCACAAAATTAAGGATGAAGAAGGCGATTGGATTTAGAGTGATGAAGCTATTGGAGAAGCTGTTTGTGACTATTTTGAGGAACTCTTCCCTGAACCTAGAGGTCATATTAGAGAGAACCTTCTCAATTGTATTTCAACCATGATCACTAATGAAGACAATGATGAACTTTCCAGAGATCCAGACATGAAAGAACTTAATCAAGTTGTTTTTTCCATGAGCCCAACCAGTGTTGCAGGCCCAGATGCGATGAATGGCAAATTCTTTCAATCCTGTCGGGATGTGATTAAGGATGATTTGCTAAAGGTGATTCTTGAGTTTTTTGGAGGAAGTGAGATGCCCAGATACATGACTAGTGCATGCCTTATTCGTTTACCTAAAGTGGATTTCCCTAACCCTTTGACTAAATTTAGGCCCATAAGGTTAAGTAACTTCATCAACAAAATCATCTCTAAATTGATTGGTACCAGGCTTGCACCTATACTGCAAAACATAATCTCAGCTAATCAGTCTGGTTTTTTCAAAGGAAGAAGTATTTCGGAGAACATTATGCTTGCTCAAGAGATTGTCCAAGGAATTAAGAAGCCAAATATTGGAGCTAATATAGTCATTAAGCTAGATATGACAAAAGCTTATGACAGGGTTTCCTGGGCATTTTATTGCATTATTCTTAGGAGAATGGACTTTAATGAATTCCTCATTGATATGATTTGGAGGATCATGTCCAACAACTGGTATTCTGTGATTTTTAATGATTCCAGGCAAGGTTTCTTCAAGTCTATTAGCGGTTTAAAGCAGGGAGATCTACTGTCTCAATCTCTTTTCATCATTGGGGTAGAGCTACTTTATAATGTGCTTAACAAACTCACTCATGATCAATTTTTCAATGGGTTCTATATGGAGAAGATGGGTCCAAAAGTCAACCATCTGAATTTTGCAGATGATATGATCATCTTTACATCAAGGAGCAGGTGTCATTATTGAAAATAATGAAGATCTTAGAGAATTTTGAAAACACATATGGGCAGAAAATCAACAAGGCCAAGAGTCACTTCATGACTCCATCATGTGTATTCCATTATAATGTCAACAGAATTCATCAGATTACAGGATTTACCAGAAGGGAATTTCCAATCACTTACCTTGAATGTCCACTCTACATTGGAAGGAAGAGAATCATACATTTCAATGATTTAATCTCCAAGGTAGTTAGTAGAATTAGGGGACGACATGGTAGAATGCTTTCCTACGGAGGATAAGCTACTCTAATCAAACATGTGTTGCAATCTCTACCCATCCACCTCCTCTCAGTAGTGTCACCACCTAAAACTATTATGAAGCAAATTGAAAGAATGGCTGCTAACTTTGTCTGGGTCATGGACAAAGATAGAAACAAATATCACTAGGATTAATGGGAGAAAATGTCCTACCCACTAGAGGAAGGAGGTACTTGCGTTAGAACCATTGCTGATGTTTGCAAGTCTATGAAATTCAAATAATGGTGGCCTTTTAAACTAAACTGTCATGACCCAGCATAGGGCCGCGAGGGATAACGGACACTAAGTGTCGATCATCACTAAACTTGTTGATAATCTACTAATCATGAATATAAACGAATAAACTAAACAAGCATAAGCATAACTGATAAGAACTGTACAATCTGGAAAGCTGACAAGGCTAACGCAAGCTGACATATAAAAACATACTAACTACACAAGTGCATATCTACAGGCCTCTAGGAGTGCTGGACTGAAAAAGTACTGCACGGAACAGGGCCCCGTCATACCCATCCTAGCTGACTGTACACATACCAAAAGATAAGTAACTCTAGGAGTAAGCGTAGTGACTCCAACAACTGGTGGATGGCCTATTGATGTGGCTCAAACGCTGATCTATATGTACCTGCACGACATGAAACGCAGCGCCCCGTAAGGGATTTGAGTACGATATGTACAAATTATGTAGGGTGCAAAGCATATGTAAAGCATACTAAAGTATGACTGTAAGATGAAAATCTAAATATAAGCTGAAAACTAAACAAGAGTCTGAACTAGCAACTGATCTGGAACTGAACCGAAGTTTAAGCTAAAACTGAAAAACTATCTGAACTGGTACATGTCTGGTGTTATGGGCTATATCCCTCTAATCTGGTAACTGTAAAAATAAACTAGCCTCATGTATAGTCATGCAATGCAAATTGTAGCTATATACATGTATATAACATGCATGACTGGTGTTATGGGCTATATCCCCCCACTAGGTAAATATATAATCAACAGACCCAGCTGGTGTTATGGGCTATCTCCCCAGCATATAATCAATAAGCCTCGCTGGCATTATGTGCTATCTCTCCCCAATATATATTCACTAGGCCTCACTAGTGTTATGGGCTATATCCCCCCAGCATAATCAACGTAAGTATGTTTGAGGCATAACACATGTGTCAACATCATATGGACTCAAGAGACCATGAAGGAAACCATAAACGGAATCACAAATGTAATCTGACGCTCGTCGTCCATAAGTCGGACGGAGGAGCCTATCCCCATTTTATGGAGAAACTGAGTATGTACGTGACATACTAAGGTTAATTAACTCTTTAGGATCCCTCCATAATCAATTTAGAACTAAGGAACACAATGTTTGTCCAATTCTTTGAATTTTCAAAACTTTCGGTAGAGTTTCCCCTAAATCTGGATGATCCCCAAAAACTATAGCAAGCACCACAATATACATGGTAACGGATACCTGACAAATATGATGATATCAAACTAAAGGATATGCAGTTATCCACAATAGTGTCAAAAGATCGACAAAATAGAATTGTGAATGTAATGTCGACTCATAGTGGCTAACTTGTAACATGAAAGTCTAAATATGCTTTAGGAATAATCTAAGCATCAACACAAGATAATTAAGATTTTAAAATCATAAATAAATCTATTAGGATCATATGGGGGTTAAATATACATAAAAACATCGAAGGAACAGAACAAATGGAAGTCCAGATGGCATAGGCCAAATTGGCGATTTGCCCTTTTGTTTTTGTTGTATTTTGAAGTTCCAACCTAAACTATTTTCTTCCATAATTCACATATAGACAATAAAAATATACAAGGATATAATACATTCTGATATTTGCCTTGAACAACCCTTAAAAGATCAAGAAGAAAGGCTAGAACATAGCTAAACTAAATGATGCCGAAAACGAAACGAAAACCCTACATACCTCTTGTGTTGTTGCTTCCAAACCTTGTTCCCTTTGATCCACACCATTAATTATGCTTGTATAACTAAAATACAGAGGTGACAAGCTTTATTAGCCACGAAACTCTTTCCAAAACACGAGTTATAAGGAGAAAAAGGTTGGCAAAGTCTTACCTATGTCGTAAGGATCGTGTTGATGTGTTTGCGTCTTGATTTTGAGTTGCACATGATAGAATTGCTTCAAAACACTAAGGATGTGTTTAGGAGGTCTATAGAGAGTTTTTAGGTCTGATTTGGGTCGAAATTAGGTTTAGAGATGAAGGCTACAACTTTATATATCAAGATAATCCTCAACCGACCTTGTGGGTCCCAAAAGGAGCTGTTTGTGCAGTCTCGTGAAAATGCAAATATCTCTCTACTCTGATATCGTATCAACAAAAAGTATAATGTGTTAGAAACTAGACTCGTAGATATTCAATTTGGTAGGTGGATCACCCCGTAATTCCAAGTACATTGAGAGAATATCTCAGTAACATTAGACCTAAATTTTAAGTAAACTTATAAACGTAACTTGTGACAACTTTTGTTTCCTAACTCGTTTGACTTCAAAACTTAAAACACGACTATAATAAAACTATAATACCTCATAATATCACCATCTAATCATTTTAATCACCTTAGTATCATTCCAAAAGTACAGGTTATAATATTCCCAACTTATCGTTTCGACGGAACTTATCTTCTTCTATTTGTTTAGCTTCTAAACCTTCCAACCCTCTTGGTACTTTGCAGTTCATGATCTTAAATATTTGTATCCTTCAAGGTAACATGATTAACTTACTTTATTTAATTTCAAGGATAATCTAATTTTCGAGAATACATCAACTGACTTACGCGTACTTTTACGTACGAAAATATGGGGTGTAACATCATTCCCCCCTTCGGAACATTCGTCCTCGAGTGTTTACTGATGTGCTTATCAGCCTCATAACCTACAACTCTTAAGAATACTTTTGCACTATTCTTTCCATCTAGGCAAGTTTTCTGCGAATAAATTCAAAGGACAGGGCATTCCCCCCTTTAGGCCTCTTTCTCACACCACGACCTGCGTTAGGAATTCTTCCAATATCGTAACTGTTGCTACCTTCTGTCATGCAGCCTGTACAATTATGTCCATGTACGTACAACTATGCGACTCTTTTCTCCTTTTTCCTCTCACTTTGTGAGCATATACAGAACTCTAGGCATCTATAGGTGTACTGAAGTTCTTCGCTCGGTACTTTGTCGAACTTATGACTATTGCCACATTTTGTTTCATAGCCTCAATTATCTTTACTGCATCTAGGTAGGTCATATTATTCCATAACATTTACTTCAGTTTATTATTACCAGGGTCTTCTACCCAACTCCATGTTACTCTCCCGCATCTTATCTTTATCCTATATATATAAATCTAAGTCCTTTAATACTTTCGTATTACTTTTCATATTAAGAATGATAGCCTAATCTCATCTCATACTTTGGGTCTTTTATCCATCTACTATTGATTCACCATAATGTTGATTTATAATATACCACTTAAAACTTGAAACCTCTTACGTAATACATTGTCACTAGGGCTCACATCTCATCGGGGAACATTTGAAGTTATTTTCCTGATTCACCTAGGGACGATACTATACTTCAACAACCGTATTTTATAGCATCTCAATGTGATTCATCTTATAGGGGTATTCTAATCCCGTGAAATTCATGAAATCCCTTTTCTTTGAATCATTACTCAATCGAAGGTCTAAACGTCCTCCTCCTATCATTTATTACAATTACACTCTTATTCTATTACCAGGGCAACATTCCATCTCTTCTAAATGCTCCTAGGCTTAAACTTCTCCGAGTTCATTCAGGCTATGCTGAGCTTTCTATAATTTACGGAAATCATCTGCTTTATAGTTTTGATGAGCTCAATCCCGAGGCCTTACCTATTCTCATCATCTCCTCACTCACCTATTCTTATCCTTACTCTACTCTACCTAAAGCCTTGTCACTCTACCATACTTTAGCTTGCGACCTACACGTATCTAATTCATACTACTCGCAACCTTCATTTTACTTGATAGCACCATAGATTTTCTTACGTTATTCTAGAACCTCAAGCGAGACATCACGCCGTCTCTAACTCTAACTTGATGATAGCCTGATCTCAAACCTATCTTCAAGAAGCACTTGGCACCCCGAAGCTGGTCGAACAAGTCATCAATTCTGGGAAGGGGATATTTGTTCTTGATTGTGACCTTGTTCAGTTGTCTGGAATCCATACACATACGAAGGGATCGATCTTTCTTCTTCACAAATAAGACTAGTGCTCACCAAGGAGAAGTGTTATGTCTAATGAAACCCTTATCTACCATATCTTTCAACTATTGCTTAAGTTCCTTTAATTCTGCTGGTGCCATATTGTAAGGAGGAATATATATTGCTTGCGTACCTAGCACTATATCGATGAAAAATTCAATTCTCCGCCCTGGAGGAAGACCTGGAAGCTCATATGGAAATATGCCAGGGAACTCATTTACTATTGGAACTGATTCAAGAGTCGGAGTTCCCTTCTTTATGTTGGAACATGAACTATATGATATAAGAATCCCTTGCCGATCATCTTCCTTGCCTTAAGGTACGAAATAAATCAACCTTTTGGCGATGTAGAAAAACACCTTTCCATCTAGCTGATCCTTAGGGAAAATTGAATTGGACAATCTTCGCTCTACAGTCAACATTAGCATAGCAAGAAGACAACCAATCCATACCAAGTATAAAATCAAAGTCAACCATTTCTAACTCAACCAAGTCAGCTGTAGTACTATGGTCGCCAATCACAACCGTGCAACCTCTAAAAATGGGCCTAGCTACTACTAAATCACCAACTGGGGTGGCTACCTCAAAAGGTTTAATAGCTTCTAGTTCTATCCTAAACTTAGTAGCAATAAAGGGAGTAACATATGATAGCATAGAACTAGGATCTATCAACACATACCATTATAAGAATTCACTAAAAAAGCACCTGTAACAACGTCTGGTGAAGCCTCCCAGTTTTGACGATCAACCAGAGCGTAGGTGCGGTTCTAAGGACCGCCTGTAGTAGGAGCTCGGCCTCTACCCCGACCCACTAGTGTCTGAGGAACTTGCCCTTGCGGGTGTGCTTGTGCTGAAGAAGCTGCAACTGATCTCGTTGGCTGAGCTACACCACTACCACTATTTCTTTTACAGGTGATCGGGTCTTAGAATCCTCAGGAAAGTGTAAGCACCTGTATACAATTTCTATTTTGCTTTCTATATATAGATATGTCTTTCTCTTGATGGAATATACCAAGCTAAATTTTCTTTTTAGAACCACAACTCAGTGAAGTAGGCGACAACTGCTATTAGGCTCTGTCATAAGGCATTGGCTCTCTAAAAAAAGTATTTCCTATCATTGCATGGGTTCCATTTTGTATAAAATATATTGACTACAAATTGAACTAAAAAAAGAATGTTGACTGTTCGACAATGTGAACACTGCAATCTCGACTTAGAATAATCAAACGCCCATCACGAGTCACATGGGCACCCCCACCAGGTAGAATAGTTGTGATATCCCCATCAAGATCTAACTCTAAGAGGATACTATTCATTTCTTCTTTACACTGCTGCTCGCTTTGGAGAGTAAACAATGGAAATAATACGTAACAGTCAGCCAAGTAAAGATAATAAGAAAGACTAGGGTATAGCTGTTTAAATCCCCGGTCGAAATCATCCAACATAAAATTGTATAAGACCTTAGTGATTAACCCAGCGTGTGGGATCCCTACTTCCGTAATGGAACAATTAATTCCATTTTGGTCATAAACCGGTATCTTTAAAAAGGATTAAACTAAGGATAATATGTAACTATCACGCACCAAGGGTATCAGCTTTCGTAAAATTCTTTTACGAGGAATAGTACCTTGTGAGGGTGCTAGATTCAAGATGAAAATAGTTCTAATCTTTCCCACTCCACCTAATTTGGCAAAAGAACTCGTGGCGATCTCTGGGAAAACCACACGACTGCTCCTAAAAGATAGATGAATGCGTAAAACAACTATTCAACATATGCGACAGAGTGATCAAAATGAGAGCGTCCCTTTCACCGGGACAAACAACCCATTTATGATCAGGGTCCTCTGGCTGACATAAAGTTTCAACATAAAAACAAATCACCTCGTCTTTGGGAATACTTAATAATTTAAGTGGGGACAATGCATACTTCTCTTCTAAGATAAGAATGATTATATCACATACGCTTAAAGGGGCAACAAAAATAGATCACCAAGTTTAGCATAGACATATAATATTGACAGGGCAAGTTGTTGTGCGGAGCATGAATAAGGTGGATTTTTCCGTGGGTCCTCGTCATCTGCATCAATTCTGAATGAATAGTATCTCTATCTGGCTTTGTTATTATTACAGTGTTATTTGCGCCCAGCCAGTAAGTAGAGATATGGAGAGAGGGGACAGCTTTGTCGCGGACCTTTCTTTGGTTTCTTTTATGAACTCCACTGGTCGTCCATGGATTATAGGGGCTTTCCATTGTATATAAATAAACTTTCGTATCCTACTCTGCAAATCCCATTTTCCTTAAGCATATAGAAACCTATGATTCAAATTTTCATATGCTGCTGGTTTGGTGAGTTTAGTGATCATGGCTGGCTCACCTGATCTATCAGCTGAGTAGTAAGCCTCCTTGGGAAAATTATAAATATCTCTTCCTATCAAAATGAGATTAGGAGGGCGCCCTTTTTAAAGAGCCAGCCTGTCTTTCAATAGAAACTATTGGCAATTACCTTAGTCATTCTCTTATATAGTGNGTATAAATAATCTTTCGTATCCTACTCTGTAAATCCCATTTTCCTTAAGCATATAGAAACCTATGATTCAAATTTGCATATGCTGCTGGTTTGGTGAGTTTAGTGATCATGGTTAGCTCACCTGATCTATCAGCTAAGTAGTAAGCCTCCTTAGGATAATTATCAATATCTCTTCCTATATAAATGAGATTAGGAGGGCGCCCTTTTAAAGAGCCAGCCTGTCTTTCAATAGAAACTATTGGCAATTACCTTAGTCATTCTCTTATATAGTGTAGTCCCTATAGCAATGGGCCTCGGTCTAGTGAGGTTTTGCTTTTTTGGGAATCATTGCTAGGAATAAGGATTTAATTGCACCTGGTTTGCTCATGTTTGACTTCAATTACTATATAAAAATGGAGATCGTCCAACATTATGTTCTAGCACTGCCCCTGAATTAATCAACCAAGTAGAAGTTGAAGTTCAGTTGGAATCCATATAGTCTAGTAGTTTTTTACTATGAATAGCCCCCTATTATTGATAGAGAGCTTACCGCCCCGGTCTTTATAGTCGCGACTGTTGTTATGGAAAAATAGTTTGTTTTCTATCAAAGAAGCATGCTTAACACAGCTTATAGCATAAAGGCATTCGAGCCGCATCTAAACTAAATGTTGGGCAAGGGGCCGTACTCTCTCTTCTGTGGATACGCTATCCCTTCCAGCTATGGTATGGGGAAGGGGAGGTGACATCTACTCATTGATTTTATATTAGATGAGCGGCCGTACTATGATCGTTCGGGAGACATGGGCCCGCGCGCTACACACAAGAATGAATTGTTATGCGGTCGGTAAACTCTTTCCTTTCTGCGTATAGCCTATCAAATTGGAGCACGTATTTTTGAATATGTCGTTACATCATGTACATGTATTTGGTTTTCCATTTTTTTATGTTCCTGCTCGTGCCCAGATAGAGAATGGGCACAACTATCCCTCTCCCCGTTCTACCGTCCAAACAGGCCGGCCGTTCTAAGTTCCGGGGTTAGGTCGGATAGGACCAGATCCAATCGGATCTGATCGTAGCTTCGAGTTCAGGTGCCGTACTGTGGCCGAACCGGAAAGGAGGGGGATAGCGAACCTCCTGCCAAGAGGCCAAGGTTGCTTGCTAACTCTCAACCACTTGTTAAAAGGAAGTGCAGCTTGATTATCGGGGGGAATCAACGAGAAGGAAAAAGTAAGGTAGATTATTCTATTTCCTCCTTTGGTAAGGATTGGATTTTTGTTCAAGGGTATGTTAAAACCCATCTTCTTTTCTTTGTTTGTATCACCGAGACACCCGAAGGGCCGGCCATATGTAGGTCGGGAGCCCCGGCCCATTCAAATCAAAATAGAATGAGCACCTACGACTAAGGGGAATGGAATGTCGACCATAGGGTGAGAGAATCTTATAATACAAGGGCTAGTGACTGGTCAAGTCATTAAACTTAGTCATTTTGATCAACATGGCTGCAAGTGAACTAGGTTTATGGGTTTAAACTGACTACGACCAAAGTCGTGGCTACTTCAACCAAAAAAAGGGCGACCCCCTATTCAAACCAAAAGAAGTACCTCACCTCACTTACGAAGAAGTTGTTGGAGCTGGGCTCCGAACTATGAGAGTTTGCTTTTTATCTTTCTCAGAGCGGTCTGATCAAATAGGGGATCAGACCACTCCTGGTGTTTTAACTAGTCATTAATGGNAGTACCTCACCTCACTTACAAAGATGTTGTTGGAGCTGGGCTCCGAACTATGAGAGTTTTCTTTTTATCTTTCTTAGAGCGATCTGATCAAATAGGGGATCAGACCACTCCTGGTATTTTAACTAGCCATTAATGGTCGGCTTAATTAGTACCCTTTCGGTATGTGTTGCAAACACTTTCATTTTTAGCCTCTCATCTTCTCTATAGAAGCAAAACTCGAACGGATAGAAAAGATGGTCCAACTACATAACTGTTTCTTTTTCATTACTTCCATGGTCGTGCCTCGTGGCACGGCAGCACCCATACTATTTAAATGGTTCGTCATTAGAGATGTTCCCACAGGTGCCTTATTTTCCAATGGTACTATAATTCCTATTTCTATCCCTTCATTCCCTCTTTCGGTCTATCTACATTCCATAAAATTCATATGCTCTGCGGACGGAGCAAAAAGTGGAGTCTTGATCAGATCAAGCCGCCCTATTCTATTACCAGACATAATTGGGAGAAGCTCATCCAAAACTAGAGCTAGAAACGCTTTATTTCATTTCGTTCTCGTTCTTCATTTCCTTCTTCTCGAATCCAAGGGGGACTTCTCATATTTAGAATCTTTTTGCAGTGTGCTCTGTTTACTATTATTTCGTACTTTCTTGTTTTTACCATGCAATAGGTCAGCGAAGCCTGAGTGGGCGTGGAGAAGGAAAGGCCAAACACTTCGGCCTAACGGGAATGAGCAATGACGAAATGAGAAGATGAGGTGCCTCTGGCACCCCCATTTAGAAAGAAGGGCTAAAGATTTTGGGCCTGTAGCTTTCCCCATCCCCCCTTCATCGGGCGATGCTTGTATGGAGGGTGCGCCACCTGAAATCGGGCTTGAAGCTCTCACGTTACCAACAAGCCGAGAGCTGATGGTTGTTGGTCGCCACTACTATCAAGAAGCTCCTATGAAGATGAATATTTCACATAGAGGAGTGTGCATCTTTATGCTGGGTGTTCTTCTTTCGTGCGACCCGGCAGTTTATGTACGACCTGTGGCCCATGCCTCCTATTTGTTTAGGGCGGGCGGCAGGAACTCTAATTCGATCTGGGTATTCAATCCCGCTGCTGAGATGTTCAGTTGACTCATTAACCTTGATAGGAAGATGGCTTATTCAATAATTCGTTCATAAGGGTAAGGAACTTTGGATGAACTAATGCGAATAGGTGTAAGCCTCGCTGTTCGTAAACACCCAGTGCTGACCACACTAAGAGACACGAAAGCGTAGGTAATGCCAGTTGGCAAAATGGCGTTAAGCATCCCTAGCGGTACGAAAAGAGGGGTCGTGATGATATCATCTACGTCTGTACTGCTCCTCGTGGAGTAGATCCCGCATCCAACCAAGTCATTGACAAGGGAACGGGAGAATTCCCACTACCGCTGGCAGGCCAGCCGGGCCATGAGTGCGGTGGGAACAGGTTTCCCAAGAATGAAGGGGACGACCCTAATCTTGTGTTGGCTTTGCCAACTTATTGGGTTGCGGGCAGAGAAAAGAGGTCGTAGGGACTCGGGTCGGGGCGCAGCATAACTAAAGAGCCATTCCATTTAGGGTGAGACAAAATGGGCGGGCATGGACGGTCTGGTGTCCGAGCCGATTGGTCAGACGACGACTACTTCACTTATTATTTAGGTTTTATCCGCCTTTCCCAGAATAGTATGGGATGGAATAGAACGAACGCGAAGCGCTAGCGCTACATGGTAGGTTTTTTTGTGGGGATAGGCTTGTGAAGAAGCAAGCTTATCCCCGCCCCGACCGGCAGCTGCTAGGTTTCCCCATCTCTTCTAAACTTCCCCCGGTCTTCGGCCCGAGCTGTATGAGGCAAAAACTCGTCCCACGTACGGTTCGGAGGCCGAGCCCCACCCCAGCAGTAAGGGTGCGGCTTAGGTCAACTAACACAAAAAAGATACAGTTCACTCAACGATTGCCTTTGGGTTCCGAACTCCATATGGGGAAGGAGCGTTGTTGTTTGCGAGGTCTTGATCATTTNTCTGGTCGTTGGCCCAAGCTATATGAGGCAAAACTAGTCCCACGTACGGTTCAGAAGCCGAGCCCCACCCTAGCAGTAAGGGTGCGACTTAGGTCAACTAACACAAAAAAAGATACAGTTCACTCAACGATTGCCTTTGGGTTCCCAAATCCATATGGGGAAGGAGTGTTGTTGTTTATGAGGTCTTGATCATTTACATGGACCCACTTTTCATTCCATTTGTGGGAATTTTATGATCTATAAACCGTCCCTAACGAGCGATCGGCTCATGTTTGAGCATGATGAATCACTTCGTGCCAACCTGTTGCCAATCCACTTCCTGGCCTCATATGAGAATGGAAAACTGGAGCATGTTTTCCATTGGTGGATGAAGAATCGCGAACATAATAATTTCTGGTTGACCATGTTCCTAGAAAAAAGATACTTTCGAGAAAGGACGAGCACGATTGAAGTGGATATACATACAAATCTATTTACGGATCTATATGCTTCGATTGAAACTAGAAGTTCCAGAACAGGTGGCTGGTATACCCCAATAATAAAACTTCCTTTTATTTATTTTATTCGGATCAGATTTATGTTGGTTTCGTTGGGAGGCTCGCGTAGTTTGTTATGTCAGCTCCAAAAGGATAAGTTGTGTTGGAATTGATAAAGTTCCTTGGAGTTCATAATTGCATAAAAGGAGTCAAAGTAGTGGTTGCAGCGTGTTGAGGCACTTCTTCGACGGTCCCCGTACGACTGGCCTACCGGTCCGCTCTGAAGAATTCATGATTTATATATGTTTCAGGCCGGTGAGAGGGAGTGTGGAATAAGGATTGATTTCACTGTATCCATTGTAGCCCACCCCATCTACCTATTGTAGGAGGTCAATTGTTTCTCCCTCTCTCGAGATTGCAATCCATATCGAGTTGGGAAGGAATGAGTAATGGGTCGGGGAATCGGGCATTGGCCCTCTTGGATCCAGTAGGAGCAGGAGTAGGCAAGTTAGTATCATTCCGGTGAAGAAAAGAGAATTTAGTTGATAGAGACGTTAGATCTGGAGGAAACATCAAGTCACATATCCCAAAACCTTCACGGGAAAGGAATGGACTCACTCGCCCTACTTCTAAAGATAGATAGAAAAGGTTAGGGGGTCCCAACTGCTGAGGTGGCGTCGTGACAGGTGAGAGCAATAACAACAAAAGCAGCAGAAGATCCTGCAGTAGTATATTTGGTGGTTTGCGGTGGAATAGATTCAAGCGTTCGGCCCAGTAGATCTACAGCAAATAGGCGTTGATTTAGGTTCTTTGGCAGTTTATTTTAATCTCGATGTTGATCCGACGCAACTTACCGGTGATAGTCGCAGCACCAAGATATTTCAAGGGAGGGATCCAGGATCTCTAGTTCTGTTCTGGAATCAAAACAAAAAATATAACTAAATAGGCAGCGAGCCGTTCAGATGAGACCCAAAGACCAGGAAGAATAAATAAGCAAAGGGAGGGGCTTCTTCCTTCAACAGAGGTAATGCATATTCTTCTCCTTCCTGGTACTCTTGAATAAGGCAAGGCTTTTTCCTGTTCCCTATCAAAAGCACTTTCAGTATAAAAATGAATTCATCTCAAATCAAAAGAAGAAGACTCCTCACCTTCAACTAATTCAAGCAATTCAATCAGTAGGAAAGTCATATCACTGAACATTGGATTATATACAACCTCGTGAACACTACAACCAATCAATTGAGAGTTTTCTATACATTTAGAAACTTTTTATTTATTCCCGAACGCACAAGAAAAGGTAGAACCTCTGGGAGATACTTTCGTTTTACTTTACTATAGCAGTTTTAGATCTGCCGGTCGCTCTCTTGCAAGTGCTCGTCTAGCTCCCTCTACTTGATCTCTTCTTTTTGTTTTTAGCCGGATTTGGCCTTTTTGCCATCCCTTCGATCTAATAGAGCTTCCTATCCTATGTTTTTCTTTTTTTCCCATGATAGCGATATTCCTTTGCTACTTCTTTCCTCGGCTAATGGAGAAAAATCCTTCTTTTTACCCTACCTGGTGCCATCCATCTCCAAATACTAATTGTGCTGCTGAGCACAGATGTCCGCTCGTCTTTCAAGTTGGCAGCAAGCACTTCCTCCCCTCTTTGTGTGGAAAAGCTTCTGAAAGACTATTAGTTAGTATTAGTGAAAATCCTAGTTAAATGGTCTTTAGTTGTCGCAATCGCTCATTGGTCTTCACCTCAAGTGCTTTCTTCAATGAGTCCAAGTCTGCCTTTGCGGATAAGAAATCAAGGACTTGTCAGTAGATCAGCTAGCTCACGCTCTAGTCTTTTCTACCCCTCGCTCTATGAGGATGCGCGCCTATCCAGAACGTGCAAAGTAAAATAGCGGTAGATCAAATGGGTATAGATCGACATATAGGCTGCTGGTAGAGTGGGGGGCAGAATCACACAGCAAGAAAGCTTCATGTCAATCCAAAGAGAATTAGATATAATCTTGTCAAGTGGGCTTATTCAATTTCTGAAGTTAGATTGAAGAATGAGAAAGCCGGCCAGTAGTGCCTTTAGCAAATGCGTTCACGAGGCTGATCCCCTGTGGCTAAGAAGCTTGATCACTTTGTTGAATAAAGCAAGATGATGTGATGATCGAATCTGGGTGAAGTGTCACTACTTGGCCCAGCATTATCGATAAAAGGTTTTGTTTCCTTAGTCTTTCTTGTGCACTTATTTTAGTCAACTTAGTCTATCTGAGTGGGCTTAGTTGGCAGGGTTAGGATCTTTAGCATTCTTATCTAAAAAAGAGTAAGAGGGTGGTTCCCTCAATTGTGGCATCGCCTTCATCATCCCTCGGACAGGTTGATGAGCTTTTGGACAATTCGATATGAGCAAAATCCAGAAGCATCAGACCGTCTGTAACGGCTCGTCCCTAGTGCCTTTGAACGAGCTGAAAGGCCTCTCTTCAACTCCCTCTGAGGTTTGAACTGCCAACCAACTCTTTCGACTGCGAGTCATCAAAAGAATGAATGACCACTAAAGGGGGAAAGCGATAGAAATTGGTTCCCTACAACGTCTTGTGTCTTTGCGCTTTCTAAAAACCACCCTAGCCTTCCACCCAAGCTGTAGTACCCCCGGGAATCTTTCAAACCTTAGTCAGGGCTACTTGAAGATCCTTTCATCTCTTCTTTCTTTGTGTTGAGAGAGAGTCGCCAAAAGGCTTATTCCAGGAGTGAAAGAGAACCTGGCTTACTTAGCAACCAAAGCTAGCTTACTAAGGAAAAACCTGTTAATGGGAGACCCTTCTTTGCCGGGTCGGGTACTTCTCCTTTATCCCTTGCCTTGCTTTTTTGCTTGGCCATTTTCTGTTCTTAAGTAAGGGTTCCCCTCTCTCAAAAAAAAGAATATGTTAATCATTATCGATACCAGGCAGAGTTGCTTTTCCTTGCTCCAGAGGAGATTGGTATTGGTAGAGTCACATTCAACCCCCTCGTTTTTCCCTTTGGCTGGTAATCACATCGGCCATAAGGTGGTCTATCACCTCGGTTGAGGAGAAAAGTTTTTTGTTGTCGGAAAATCCCTCTCTACTTTATTAAACTCTTCTCTTAGGCAAGAGCTCACTCAATTCCTTTTTAATCTTTTGCAAAGCTCTCCTTTCCTTAGAATGAGTTGGTTTTGAATGAAAGTAGGTTTCATCCTGACTTTCATCGGGGACAGGTACGAGTCTGGGTCGGTCGATACGATGAATGAGAAATCAAAAAATCTTGCTTCATTGAAGTCCCTCATGGAAGAAGAATTGGCTGATGTAGAAGGCTTATTTGTTATCGTATCCACCACATAGTTTACATACTCAGACAAGCTGACTCCAGCGCCTATAGTAATAGTCATACTAAAGCTAAAGATATCCCAATAGTCAATCCTCTACGCCCTAATGTTATCAACGAACAATCACCTTGCCTTACTAATATATGAATATTTTTGCATTGTCTTCCTCCAACAGGAAGTAGAGCAACTAATTCTAGGGATGCCCATTTGTCCACATGAAAAGGAAAGGAATCAGTCTTACAGTAAGAGAGGAATTCCTCTAAGCCGTATCATCAATGGTAATAGAATTTATCGATGTTTCTCCACACTGTCCTGGTCTCACGATGTGGATTCGAACCACTGCTTCTCCTTATTGTCGTGAGTGGATTTGTAGTCCTCCTTATTATCCTCCTAGAATCCAGAGCATTTCGTCGAAATACATCCTGTCTTTTCACCTTAGTAGTCCCATGCATAGTCAGTACTATTGCCCCAATCATGGCTACTAATAAAATAAGACTAGAAACCAAAAACCAGACGAAATAGTAGATATAAAGTAAATTGCCCAATGTTTCCAAATTAGTCCAACTTCGTACCTTTCCGGCATAAACTGTATATCTTAGAGAGGTCGTATTTCTTTGGGCTGGTAGTAATGGAATGCGTTCATTATCTAAAATAAAGAATATCTCCCATCAAAAGATCAGTCCAATAATACAACTCACTAGTAAATAGCGCAATACTTCTTCATGAATCTCCGCTATTTGAATATGGAACATCATAACAACGAATAGGAATGAAATGTCTATAGCTCCTATATAAACTACTGGAAAGATCATAGCAAAGAAGTCGAGACCTAACAAAAGAAGTAAAATTGAAGTGTTGCGAATGACTGGGATGAGAAACAAAATGGAATGTACAGGATTTTTAGCACGTGCAACCATCAAACCAGAGACCAAAGTAGGGCTCGACAAAACAGAAAGTATCACAGTATGTCATCCTTCCCTGAAATGGAACTTTCATGTTGGAGCAAGAACTAGCATGAAAATCGATCTATTACGATCAGCGCGGTTGTTCCTATTTTATTTTCTTCTTCCAAGACCTTCTTAGAAAGCACTCACTGAGTTACTTACGGAATCTCAAATCTCTCTCGACGCCGAGAATTATTTATGTATCTAGGTCGATTAGAGGTTCTGCTTCCTTCTCCCCCACCTTTTAGACTTCTGGACTCCTGGAAAAAAAGAAAGAAAGCTGAAATCAAAAAGAAAGAAGAGAAATTGGGCCATCTTTCCTGAGAGAGGCCGCCTTCTCTCAGGCCAGCAGTCTTTTACTTCTAGTCTACTGCTCTATGACGGGATTCCCTCTTTCCTTGGCTCTGCTCGCTCGTCTACGCTCCGACCCAGCAAGTAATAATTGAAAAATGATGTTTCCTTGCCTGCATTAAGATTTAAAACATGTCGTCAAAAAAAGACAATCAATCAGAATTAAGAAAAAATATGGAAATAGTGAATCAAGATCTAGATGGATCCCTATAATTATCTCTATCCACGGAGATACCTATCTATATGGAGATAGATCTATCTATGAATCGGCCTAGACTATCCTCTATCCGGATAGATATGTCCCTATGAGAGACTACACCGATCTTTATATGTTTTGGCCACGTCCCTTTCCGCTCCTAAGAAGAAGGTTTGGATCATTAAATCTTATGTCGTGAGGTATGTGACCTATATTAGGTCCATAAAATACCACAGCTTTTGGTGTTCTATGATTCACCTCCGAATAATGAGTAGGTAGTTCAATCCTTTTTATTTTGATCTTTTTAGTAAACTGATGGTGGGATGCGGAGCAATAGGTCGAATTACTATATATAGGACTTCTTGTTCGAGTAGGAATATTTCAGTTTTTCTCGTTCCTTCTCTTTGATAAGAATAGGGATTTGAAATGATACAAATTCCTCTTTATTCTGTTGTGCTCAGCGAAAGAACTGCCTAAGCATACTTTTTCGGATCCAAACTTCTTTGTTCTTTCTAAGTCTTCTTCTTGAATAGAAGAACGCCACTGTTGCAAAAACCGTAATTTTAGTAGTAGGCGACATCCCCTCCACGGGTGATCCAGGAATTTTCCTATGTAGGCAAGGCATATCTCGTTGAATCAGTCTTTTTCGCCACATCGCGTATAACGGGAATCGAACCCCCTCCGCTGCTGGCGGGCAGATGTATAATGTACTACTTCGATCCAGCAACTTGTTAGGAGTAGGTTTTGGCTTGCCCCTTTCTTCTTATTAGTCAGATAGGTTTTCCACCCTTTCCCCTTTTAATATAATAATAAGGTAAGCTTTCAAATCTCCTTTCTTCAGCTGGTGCGTAGGAGCACAATTTCGTTTTCCCCTTTACAAAGGGCTTTCATGAATAGGGATTTCCCGCAAGCAGTCTTCTCTTCCTATCACTTCACTTCGTTCTAGAAATCTGATCTCACCGGGCCGGGCGAAGGGGAAGGAGAGATGGGTGGTCCTGGAACAACAACGAGAGAGGGCTTGTAGCCCCCCTCTCACTCTTCCCCATGCCTATTTGTTCACCCGAGATGCAAAACTCTTTTTTTTAATGAATAAATAGAGCCATGATACATTCCAAAATATTGTAAAAGTAAATAGACTCTTTTCGCCCCCTTTTTGATGTCTGCCTGAGGACCCATGTTAATGTTTTGGAAAGGGGATGTTCACCTTTTGTAACAAATAGACCCACGATACGGACTAATATATGTTCTTACCCGTAAACATAAGTAAGATCTATTCATAGTTGGTCAGTCCCCCACGGCAGGGCTTCTCGCTTTTCATGAATGTGTCTCCCCTTCTGCTTATGTGAGTTTTACCCGTCTTTTACTCTGCTTGCTTCTGACTCCCTATGAGCCCTTACTTTTTCGGAGGGTCGGCAGGACATGGGAGCCTCAACTCATGCATCGGTTTGCCGAAATAACCTCTGCTCTCCCACTTCCTTATATTCAAAAGGCGAGCAGCCCTTAAACAAAAAGGCATAAGTGGGTTCTTCTTTAAATATCACATAAGCCCTAAAGTAGGTAGCCCCTAAAGCCGAACTCAACAGAGTGGGTTTTGGCTTGCCCCTTTCTATCTTATTAGTCAAACCTAAATGTCCTTATTTCAAAAAGCAGCGCTAACACCCTATCTATAGTAAGGGGCCTTTTGAATTCAATCTCCCCCTTGATTTCGGATAGTCAAATATAAAGACTCTTTGTTAGCTCTTCGTGCCTCCTTGACTTCTCAAACTGAACTAAGACTGTCCAACTAGAGTATAGCCAGAAGGAGCTCTTTTTGTATAGAAAGTGTTTTCAAATAGCAATCCATCGTGTCGGTAATAAGACTTAGAGTAAACTAATGATTCAAGCTTCTTACAGAAGGCAGTTCAACTTGATAACTCGATAAGCTGTATTAACAGAACAAAACCACTCTTTCAAATGTGGGATCAATACCAACCTATTCTTCTTAGCCTAATAGTCTATTTGTGGAAGTAAATTATCCAAAAAGTCTCCTTACTAGACCTAACATCCTGTCATCACTTTCAGATACAAGGATGTTGGACTAGTTATTAGACCAACTACCTCATGCTCTCACTCTCAAACCCAGCCAAAGGAGCACATCTAGTTGAAAGACTCTCATTCTTATTTAGAATGGGCAGATCTTTCAATTCGTAAAAGCTTAAGCTTAAGAGCTTTATCCATAAATAATGAGAGGAGACTTTTAGAAAACCCTCATGCCTTCTCTGGAGACAGAGATCTTACTGCTACCTCCGAGTCTGACAATCTAGTCTTCTAGGCTTTTCGCTTTTATAATCCTCTTTCTCTCTGATTCTTCGTGCGTTCTTTATCCTATTCCGATTCGATTTAGCTTTCTTTTAGTTGCTATATCTTTATTTTGAAGAAAGGTGGATCTATAGGGGAAAGGATAAATATATAGTATCAATAAGAAGATAGTTTGATTTTCTTGTTTGCACATGTGTATTGTCTAATCTATGAGAATCAAGCTTTTCCCCTTCCGTAAGCGCATATAGGGAAGTGGGCCCTCGGCTATTGAGAGGACTCCTATTGTCTTTCTTTTATTTACTGGAGTTTCTTGTTCCCGCGCCCCCCTGGTACCGAGACCCCCGGTAATCTCTTGCAGGGCGCACAAGGCCCTTAGTCTTACCTCATGCAGTTTCTGCTTTCTTGTTGGCTTGGCGGTGNAAGTCTGACAATCTAGTCTTCTAGGATTTTTGCTTTTAGAATTCTCTTTCTCTCTGATCTTTCATGCGTTCTTTATCCTATTCCGATTCGATTTAGCTTTCTTTTAGTTGTTATATATTTATTTTGAAGAAAGGTGGGTCTATAGGGGAAAGGATAAATATATAGTATCAATAAGAAGATAGTTTAATTTTCTTGTTTGCACATGTGTTTTGTCTAATCTATGAGAATCAATCTTTTTCCCTTCCGTAAGTACATATAGGGAAGTGGGCCCTCGGCTATTGAGAGGACTTCTATTATCTTTCTTTTATTTTCTGGAGTTTCTTATTCCTGCGCCCCCTTGGTACCGAGACCCCCGGTAATCTCTTGCAGGCCACACAAGGCCCTTAGTCTTACCTCATGCAGTTTCTGCTTTCTTGTTGGTTTGGCGGTGCTTTCCTTCCTCTGTGGAGAGAAGACAGAAAAAGGATGTTTCCCCGCTTTCGTCCGTCGTGTATTCCCCCTTATGTATTCTATATGAACGAGAGGGATGGACTCCCCGCTAATGCTTTTTTAGATATTCCCCCTTCCAAGGACGCTTTCTCGAGCCTTTTTCCCTCCTCCCTTTTGGTTTGAGGACGACAAATACTTCGTCTCGAGTAGGACACCGGTGATCCCTACATTCACCTATGTAATTTCGAAATCTTCTTTCAAGCAACTCCGTTTTCTAAGGGAGAGTGGACTAAAAAAAGGAGAAGCGTCATGCTTTTGTAGACCAGCTAGTATACATTAAAGAAAGTGGCTTCCTCAATTAAACTAGCTTCCTCATCTTCTCTTCCCCCCAACAACTTCACTCCGGAGGATTCGCATATTCTTAAGCGAGAAGATCAGACTCTTATTATTGAATTTCCATTGTTTGCACGTAATAACTCATTTTCTATATTAGTTTTATGCTCAATCTTTCTGTTTTCCTTTTTCAGTCTAAAAGAAATGCGAAGTGACTATCATCGGATAGTCACGAGCGCTTAGAGGTATGAAGTTAAGCGAATCTTACTATTTGAAGGAGCTTAGCTTCTTAAAGGACTCTTAATAAAGAAAGCTTTTTTTTGAAGAAAGCAATTCAAGTAGGGCGTGAAAGAATTCTGGCGATCCGATTAGAAGATAAAGAAGATAGACGGGAAGATAAGGGGCAGAGGACTTTTTTAAATCCGATCGGTGTAAACATGATATTAATTAGTCTTTATCCTTTCTTAAGAGACTCCGGACGCTCCTTGTCCTAAGCCCCAAGCATCCGGTTACCTTTGCGGATCTCCGCCGCCTGCTTTTGCACTATTGTTACTTACGACGTATCTTCTCTTACGCAATTCTTGACTAGTCATAGTTTTTCTAAAGACCGGAACAAGAGGTTTCGACTTTTCGGGGTATTTAACATAACTAATAATTCTATATTGGAAAAGTTTAAAATTTTCAAACAATTTTGATCGGTATTCAACTAAGATGGGAGCCAATACAAAGCTAACAAGCGTGAACCCAGATCTAGACACAGTAGGATCAATTGAGTAAGCAAATCTAATGTGCGTACAAGCATCTTTTTCCTTTTGTTTTTGAATTTGGCAGTATTTAAATAAAAAAGAACCTACAATGAGGTTTTCTTCCTTAAACACTAACCCGGCTAAGACTCACCAATACGGTAACTCCACCTTGTATTTTTTGGATCAAATCCGGTGACAATTCTCCACTCATGTCCTTCCAGAGCTGGGTAAGTGATCTTCAAGGGCATCTCCCCGATCCATTCTTCCCAGCGCTCCTCAATCAGATCCATAACTGCTGTTGCTTGTGCAGGAGTAACTAGAGAACTGAAAATTGCAATAAAGTTGTCAACTAAGAAAGACCGGAAGTCCATGCGAGCCGGGCTGATATTAACCAAAAAGATACCCTCCTCGAAAGGGCCTGAAATCAAAGACCCAGTCAGGGATAGAGTTGAGAATGACATTAAAATTGAACAACTGTGTAGGAGTACTAATAAGTTTTGTAAGGGTATAGNACTGTTGTTGCTTGTGTAAGAGTAACTAGAGAACTGAAAATTGCAATAAAATTATCAACTAAGAAAGACCGGAAGTCCATGCGAGCCGGGCTGATATTAACCAAAACGATACGCTCCTCGAAAGGGCCTGAAATCAAAGATCCAGTCAGGGATAGAGTTGAGAATGACATTAAAATTGAACAACTGTGTAGGAGTACTAATACGTTTTGTAAGGGTATAGTTTATTTAATTGAGTGAAATTAGGCCGGTAGTCTTTCTGAATGTGATAGATGAGAATTGTGATTCTTCGCTCGATCAATTCTTGCCATCACGCTCTGGCTTTAGCATGTGCCGAGCACATCTAAGCGAAAAATAGAAAAAACTGGATTTCAATTGGATACCCTTTTTCTCTATTCCAGGTACAAGTCAATTTGAATTTACAAAAAACAATTCAGTGTTAGAAGTATTCAAATCCATAAATTCACTACAAACCAAGCTCGGAACCAAGCCCTAAATTTGAAAATTTGGAAAACTGCAAATAGTAAAATTAAACTATCAATCATATTAATATAACATCCATCTCCACATAAAAGTGTTAGAAAAGAAAGCTATCTGAGAGGCAGAGGTTGACTATAAACTGCATCTCTCCCTGGACCTCAGGGAGTTTTTCCATAGTTGAATTGCGCGTGCACTTCTGCCAGAAATGGCCGAACACTAAAAAATAGGTGGAACACCAGCTTAAGCTGGTTGTACTTTTAAGTTCGTTCAATTCACATAGGCAGGGTGATTGAGGTGCGTGCTTCCCAAGTTTTTTACTTTCTTTACATAACAAAACAAAGGCATGATAGTATAGCACTCAACTGCTCATGCCATATGGCTCTTCTACATTCTATAATCTATAATATATTCATTCATACCAATATACCTACTAAAAAAACCAATAAATTTTCAACCCCTCTCACAGTCATCAAACTTGCAACACCAAATTCCTCTCCGCCCTCTGCTCGGCAATGCAATTCCCATGCTCAGTGCCAGTTAGAGCAAAAACATCCACCCCTGTCTTTCTCTTAAAACTCACCTCAGTCTCGTAAATGTCCTTCCCAAATCCTAGCGTAAGGTGTATGATCCGCCGAATCCATTGCTGACTTCACCACAATCGATTAGGTGAAAGGGTTCTGCAAAGTTTGTTTTTTCATACAGGCAGCGTGGTTATAGTACTCATATTATACCAGCCATGCAATTCATACTGCATTGGCAGAATTGCTATACACTCTATAAAAAGAGGCTCGATAAGCCTTTGTGTTATACAAAAAAAACAAAAAACAGAAATTTTCTACAAGTGTATATCAAGAAGCCATGGCCCTCCCTGCTCAAATTCTCGACATTCCCCAGCGACTTGCTGAAATTAACGTTGAAATACAAAAATATATAAAATTTTCTTCGAAAGACTCGAATAATGTTAAATGGTTTCTTGAGGCATCTTCGCTCCGTGAACCCGACTGCTATTGAACCCGAATGGAAGAAAGCAGTGAAAGAATTCGGGAACTAGAAGAAAGACTCCAGGTACTACGCTAGGAGCAGCAGGCACTGATCGTGGAGGAAATATTCCTTGGTGCCCGAGAAAACTAAAAGAGTCTATCGACTCTTTTTAGTTTTAGAAGGTTTCAATAAGTGTCTTGAGACATTTGTTTTCACGTCTGGTGTTCTTTTTTGGTTTAGTGGAGATCTACTCCAGTGCCTACTGGAGATAGACTCCTATCTATGCTAACTATCTTTGTTTAGTTTTATTTGTTATGTTTGCATGTATAGTATAGTAAAACCTAAAGTGTAAAATGTTTATCACTTAATGCTATGCTAATAGAATAATTAAAAAAGACTTATTCCCTAAATGACTACTCTAACTTTGTCAAAAAAACTGGAATACGAATGAGATCCACAATGCCATCATTGTATGGCCGATAGTAGTACAGTAAATGACGCCTTCCTCTTCAACACCATGCATAATTGGCTCGCGTAAAGGCAGAAGAAAGAAAGCCCGAACGAAAGAAAGCTCACCAGGAGTGCCAAACCACTCTAGTATCTTCACCCTTGCAACCCCTATGCTATTATACTTGGACTAGGGGCCTCCTTTCCTTGTGCTTTTATACACATGGAAGTACCTTTTCTTATCAATTCGCCTTTATAAAAAATAAATAGCCAAATTTGGTGACTACTATTTTAGTGTTCACCCTCTCATCCCAAACTTACCCTTTTACCACGGAAGCCCTCCCCTCACTTTATTGTTCTTCATGAGTGGGAAGAAAGCAAAATATTTCTTATCCAATACCAATCCGGGAATACTAGGCTAAGCATGTAGCCTAGCCGCTTCACTCGTCAAAAACAGGCTTAGTTGAATGGGACTAACTAAGAATGCTATTAGATGAGGAAAATTTTACTCCGGAAGACCTGGAAAGACGGAACTACTCTCGGCGGGTCCTTCTATTATATCCTTCACGCTACCCAATCCGAACTAATGAGTGCATGTAGCAGTATTGAGTGATCCCCTTCTCCGACACCGATACCCTAGGGATTACATATTGTGCCAACTCCCCTATGCTGCCTCGCTCTACAACCAGATACTTTTCTTGGCACTGGTTGAATTACTTAGAACCCTAAAAAAGGATCGACTGTCTCTCGCTTTACTTTAGAGGTAAAGTATTTTTTGCTAGATCGGATTGCGAGTGACTTCTTCTGCTGACTAAGGTGTTTCATTTGTGCGTTTGCAACATCCAAAAGGAAAGCCGTCTCTCTTCCATTCGGAGCAAGCATCATAATCGTACCGCTATAAAATAATCCATAGGAAGCAGAGCAACCTCTACGTATTGCCCATTCGCCATCCTTGGTGAGTCCGGTTTTCTGTGCTATGTTATTCTTAGATCCAGCGAAATCATTGGTATTGGTTTCAGAGTCCACTGGCTGTCTAGAAAGCCGATTGTCAACTTTAATATTTACACAAGAATCTCCAGTCCAAGCCTCTTTTGTCAATCCGGGGCAATATGAGTGGCATAAGCTATTTCTTATAAACAGGCTTTCGAGAAGAAATTGGAGGACTACCTATTGATTGACCCCGGAAGTAAAGAATGACGGTTCGACGAGCTCTTATTCGCCCCTGGCGGACATGTATGCTCTTGTCCTATTGGGTATAAAGGACACGGGGAGCTGCCTTGGGTATCTCCGAGGACTAGAGCTAAGGGATTGTTTACTGAACGTCCCACACTTTACCTATCATTCAGTGAAGTGCCCCCTTCCATTTCTTAGGCAAGAGGAATCTACCCATAATGCGTGAACCAGTGCCCTTTTCTTTTGTACTAATCAACTATATGAAATATAGAAAAGAAGGTCTTCAATCTTCACACTTATGCGTGTTTGGAACATTTTGAGGTCAGCTTTGAGTGGTTGATTTTTTCCAACTTCCATATCAATTATGGAGAGANCTTTCCAACTTCCATATCAATTATATATATATATATATATATATATATATATATATAGAGAGAGAGAGAGAGAGAGAGA
>AWOL01S0040670.1:31814-62001 GCA_000715115.1 Nicotiana otophora
GACCCACTATCCGGAGAATCAAGGTAGATCTGTCGGCGTTCACAGACCTTGAAGTCCCCGTCTATCTTTTCTGTTTTACTGTTTCTTTCATTCAAACAATTGTATTTCTCTCAGACTATTACTTGTAGTGAATTCTAGAATGCTCGTGAATTGTGACTCCAGATTCGGGTGGTAGTAATTAAGGCAGCTTTTATATTATTCCGCACTTATTATATTTCCTCTTAGCTAATTATTGTTATTTACTGAATGAAAATAAGGATTTGGTTTAATGATTCTCTAACGTTGGCTTGCCTAGCAAGTGAAATATTAGGCGCCATCACGGTCCCGACGATGGGAATTCGGGTCGTGACACTCAGGTAACAAAGTCCGCACATCCATACCGCAAACCATTCTAATTCTGTAAAGTGAATCAAAAATCCGCAAGTTAATACACAAAGCCTCTTCCACATGACACCGACCTCGGGTGACGCTTAGGAAAATACCAGCTTACTATAAACATCTGAATTCTTTCCTGCTTTTCGAGCTCGTGACATTCTTGTCAACACCGAACCGCAACCTTGATCCTCAGCTTCCAGTTCCCCTACCACTCACTGCACTTAACATGCCACTACGCGAGAGTACAAGAATTTCATCATAACTCCTGAACCACTAATAGAATTAACATTCCTTCATATAGAAACCTTTCACTTAACTCATTTCAGGAGGACCATTGCAACACGTGACTCAATTCCCATAACAGCAGAAAATACAAACCTTAGGTTGTGGTCTAAACCACCATAACTCTTCCAGGATCCATCTATACATAACAGGCCTTAATAATCGAATGCCTCCAAATAAATCAATTTACCGTGGCTGTCAAGCCCGCACGTACAACCACAAACCACCTGTATAACTTAATATTAACACGCCGAAGGAACTGATCACTACAACAATCATGCTGATTCAAACCATTACTAACCGAACCAACTTCTTCTAATTTACTCTGGACTTGTCTTAGAAATAATAATAGCTCCATTCAAAATATAACGAACTCAATCTGCACTCATCCCGAGTGATCCGAATCATGAGACCACATCGTCTCAATACGCATGAACCATCTTATACCCTCTTTACGCGCACAATAGCATCTTCAACTGGTACACCCATTCTCATAGTTCCACTATGACTCCAAAGTTATTTTCTCCCATTTCTTCAATGCTGCACCGCAGACCGATGATAACATAGAACACTCTAAATCCCTTTCATAATTCACAGCAAATCTCGATAATTTACCACACCACGGGCGCGAAATCCTTAGGTGCTGCACTTTAATTCTTGAACCCACTAGAACCGTTGTTGAGAGTCACCTACTCTGACCTGGTCCCGAACATAATCAAACTCTAGGGTGCTGCTAGCACGTGAACACCCTATCAGGGAAGCATAAACTCTAAGTCTTCCCAAAACCTAAACATGAATCGATAAGACCAAATGTAGCACATATTCCTCAAATCCTTTGCTCGAACACACCAACACACCGATAATCAAAATCCGCAAAAGCAGGACAACCATGTAATCTAATCGCAGACGGTGGGCTCCCCTACTTAGCTTTAAGCTACCATCACAAAATGTAGAGCCCATAACGATTCTTCCTTCTCAAATACCATGATCTCACACCGTCAACCCACCAAATTCTCTCCATCCCATATTAAACTTTGCATAAACATTCTGAACCATCAGCCACAACCGCACATTCGACCTCCTGCTGGGTAGTAAGTAGAACTCTTTGTAGAAACTTCATCGAAATCATGCAACCGCTGACCTGCTCACAGGAGATAACCCACTCGTGGAATTCCATACCGATATCTTCCCACATCGCTGCACGGGGTACAACTACCACGAAATCAGTAACCCTCCTGAGCCCATATTCATCCACCAGTTGTACAAGTTTGTTCACACCCCATTGACATCAACTGAAAATCAAACAATACATTCCAAACTCGAAGTCATGTTGCATCCAAATAAAATCTGTGGACTTAGTCAGTGCCCACCATGATTCCCTAATTGCTCTAAACTTTCCTCAAGGCGTGTGGCTATCCTACCACAGAACCCATATTGTACTCTGCCACTCTCCTACATTGGTTAAACCCTCTCCTTTAAGCAACTTCTAAACTTCCGCTTCTCATACTTGACCTGCAAGTAATTCAACTATCGTGAGACACATTCCGCCCTATCCTTTCTCATCTTTCGCTGCCCAAATATTGCATCAAAGCAAAAATCCATCATTGTAGCACCTGACCTGGTAAATTGCTACCAACTCTAAGCCTCCCCGAAGATCATCTTTCTCGAGCCATCAATACTAGGAACACCGATTTGATTCTGAACCATTGTACACTGCGATTTCTGACACCCGCTTCCTCGGCACCATTTCGCAATACCCCGCCCCAAAGGCGAATTGAAGAAAACCATAATACCGACAAACTTAGCACATTCAACAAGGACAACAGCACCACATCACAGATGAAAATTCCACCACGCTCAAAAATACCAAGTCTCGTTACTCCATCAACCCAAATCTGAACATTCTTAGTCCGATTGCCTTTCCTCAACCGGAAATAAAATACTGAATCTCTAAATCATGCACTGAGTAAAACCCCCTTTCATGTCATTCACTGCCTCAGCGCCTAGACAAGCATCCTACCATTACATCATTACTATGCGATAACAACTTATGAACATCATGGCAACCTGCGCATAGCCTCAAAACCATCAGAAATACAGCTATTGAGCAAAAATGACAGAACACCCTTCCGCAAGAAGACAATAATAACTTGCTCGAATGCGCAGGGAGAAACATCCCGCCCTACGTCTATAGTATCATTAAAAATTTTCGATTACCAATTGATAACAAGAGCTTCACGTCGCATAAGATTTAGTAGGAAGGAAATAAATACATAAGCCTCAAAAGAAACAAACCGACATATGAGGAATCAAGAAGGGAAGTACTCCTAATAGCCCTGTAGCCTCTCGAAGATAAGTACAGTTGTCTCTGTACCGATCCGCAAGACTCTACTAGACTTGCTCATGACTCGTGAGACTTAAGTGAACCTAATGCTTTGATACCATGTTGTCACGACCCAAAATCCATTAATGGTCATGATGGCGCCTAACACCGCTGTCAGGCAAGCCAACAATAGTTGATTAAATCGATTATTCATTTTAGTATTTTGAAAATCAAAATTTTCCTTCAATTAAATAATCAGAAATAAAATTTATAGAGTAAATGATAATATTTCCCCAACTACAATAATGAACAACTCATAAGTTACCCCAAAACTCGGTGTCACAAGTGCATGAGCATCAACTAGGAAGTAAAATAAAATACAGCATCTGTCAGGAATACAAATTAGACAGGAAAAATACAAATAACCCTGGAGGAGACTCTGCTGGCTGCGGATCGTAACTTGTAATGCAGCTCACGACAATTCCCCGCATCATCCGTGCCTCCGTGCCCAAAGGACCACCGGACATAAAAGTACCTGCACAAAAATATGCAACAAGTGTAGTATGAGTATGTAAATCCACGTGTACCCAGTAAGTATCTAGCCTAACCCCGGATGAGCAGTGACGAGGGGTCGACATCGACACTTACTAGTGGTCCAATAATATCAGGTACAGTAAGGAGGGGAACAATTTTGAGGCAAAGTAAATAAATGAAATAAACAAGTGTAAATCTGTGGTACAATTATCCTCCATACAATAAACTCAAGCTCTTAATTAGCGATTCCTCCTCGAGGCGTATGGCCCGATCCAACATAAATATTAAACTGTGCACTGTCGAGGGTTGAACGGCATGAACCATAGATGCATCTATTAAACTGCCGAGGCGAACGGCTCGTTCTCATGAGAGTGTGGTACATAAATTCTACCTAGGGCAATGACCAGATCCCATTAGAATAAGAAGTTTAAACGGGTCCTTGATCCCCACTCACGAATGAACATGTGAGTTATAATTTTTAAGGAAAATTATTCGATCACAACGCATAACGCGCGAGATATCCGTAAGAGGAACACCATTATTCCGTGGAAAATCACAAAACTCGCGAAAACTCTACAATAGCAAGTCCATCACTCTACGTATGTCTAGTCTCAAGTCATAATGCGAAATAAAAGAATTAGGCGAGTAAGGATAATCCCTATAGTACAAGTACAACATGATGTAAACCTAAGTCTACCCGGACAATAACATGAATCTAACTACGTACGGACTCTCATCACCTCATGCGTACGTAGTCCCCACAACAAGTTACACATATTAAATATATCACCTAGGGGTGGTTTCCCCCTCACAGAGTTAGACAAGAGACTTACCTCTCTCTGAAGTTCCATAACCGGCTCCAACGCCGCTCTAACACCTCAAATCGGTGCCCGTCGCTCCAAAACTAGTCAAACAATGTGCAAACCAATAAGAATATACTCTAATACTCATAACATCAATTTAGACAAATTCCCAACTCCGCTCGAAAAGTCGATAAAAATCACCCTCAGGCCCACGTGCCCGGATTCTGAAAATTTTTGAAGATAAACATTACCCATAACATTACGAACTCAAATATATAATTTATTCAAAAATCCATGTCCAATTTCGTGGTAAAAATCCAAAAATACCAATTTCTAGGTTTCTTTCAAAATCTCACAATTTCTACCAATTTCCATGCTTGAATCCATATAAAAACCATGTATTTGACTCAAAATAAGTGGGGATAACTTACCTTGCCATTGACGATAAAAACCTCTACTTGAACCTCTCCAAGAATCGCCCAAACCAAGAGAGAATGAAAGCAAATGGGCCAAATCCCGTTCTTAAAAGAGCACACTTCCCAGCAACCTCTCGCACCTGGGGTCACTTGACCGCTTCTGCGGTCCCGCCGGGCGGCCGAAATACCGCTTCTGCGGTCCTCCTTCAGGCCCCTCAACTCTGCATCCGTGGCCCCATATGCGCTTCCGCGCCTTCGCTTCTGTGACTCAACGTGCGCAGGTTCGGTCCCGCTTCTGCGAAACTCAACTGCATCTGTGGTCCCAGCCTTCCACAGCCAGAACCGCTTCTGAGACCCTCTTGGCCGCTTCTGCGGCTCTGCACTTGCAGCCAAAAACCTCGCAGGTGCAGTAACACCAGAAGACAGATGCTTCAGCTTTCCTTCCAAGTCCAAACTCGATACGTTAACCATCCGGAATCCACCCGAGGCCCTCGGGACCTCAACCAAATATACCAACACATCCCAAAACACATTACGAACTTAGTCGAGGCCTCAAATTACGCCAAACAACATCAAAACTACGAATCACCCTCCAATTCAAACTTAATGAACTTTGAAACTTCAAACTTCTACAATCGATGCCGAAACCTATCAAATCACGTCCGATTGACCTCAAATTTTGCACACAAGTCATAATTGATATTACGGACCTACTCCAACTTTCGGAATCGGAATCCAACCTTGATATCAAAAAGTCCACTCCTGGTCTAACTTTCCCAAAAACCTTCAAATTCCCAGCTTTCGCCAAATAACCTCAAAATGACCTACGGACCTCCGAATCCACTTTCGGAAGCACTCCTACGGTCAGAGTCATCATATGGAGCTATTCCCAGACTCGAAATCCTAAAGGGACATCAACAACATTGAAATACACTTCAACCCAAATTTATGAAATTCTTCAAAAACACCAACTTTCCACAATAGGCGCTGAAACGCTCCCGGGTCATCCAAAACCCGATTCGAATATACGCCTAAGTCCAAAAGCATTATACAAACCTGTTGGAACCTTCCAATCCCGATTCCGAGGTCGTTTAATCAAAAATCAAACCCTACCCAACTCTTCCAACTTAAAACTTGGAGAATTAGAATTTTCTCTCCAAATCAACTCCGAACTTTGAGAATTTCAATTCCGACCACACGTACAAGTCGTAATACCTGAAGTGAAACTACTCAAGGCCTGAAACCGCCGAACGACGTGTTAGAGCTCAAAAGGACCGGTCGAGTCGTTACATTCGCGAGCAACTTGAACGAGAAAAGTTCAGAAACCACGAAGAGGTTGAAAGAAGTTTGCGAGAATTTCCTGCAATAACTTGGAACGATGTGTAGAATAGGTACAGTACGAAGTTGTAGATAGAAGAAGATACAGTCGCACAGCTAAGGGCCGATGAAAGACCAGGTTCGAGACGTTTAGAATCATAAAGGAGGTCTGGTAAAAATAGGTACGAGCCATACATGGGACCTGCAGGGGGAGACTCTCGATCTAAATAGGAGAATGCATGATTTGATTCAAGATCAAGGCAAAAAGACGTGAGTTCTTCATCTAGGTTCAAAAAGGAACGGGATGCTTGAAGCAATTATTCCAGTACGGAAACAAGGATAAGGGATTACAGCATTAACATCAGTAACTCTGAGTTAGTGGCTGTTTTAAGAGGTATGAGAGATAAGGTGCGATGGCCAAAAGAAATGAGATCAGATCCGAACAAAAGAAACCCAGATTTCTGGTGCGAGTTTCATAATGATGATGGCCATAGAACAACTGATTGCAGGCTTTTGCAAGGGGAAGTCAAACATTTATTGAAGCAAGGATACCTTACTGATCTGTTCAGTGAGAAAGGGAGACAATCATACATGAAGAATAGACATGAACCCCCAAAACCTCTATCACCAAAAAGAACAGTTAACATCATAACTGGGAGATATGTGGTCAATTGAGTAACATATACAACCGTGAAAAAGATATCAAAAGTCATTGTACCCACGGAAAGTGAGTCCGCCAAGTCTTGGATGGAAATCGTATAACATTCGATGATGAAGACATGGATGGCTTGATTATTCCTCACAACGATGCACTGGAAATATCTTTACTTGTACATGATACTAAGGTAAAAGGAGTTTTGATTGATCCAGGTAGTTCAGTGAGCATCATTTTGCTAAGGGTGGTAAATGAAATGCAAACTAGTGATAAAGTCATACCAAAAACACGATCCTTGTCTGGGTTTGATAATTCAAGCTTTGTTACGAAAGGGGAAGTTGTACTTACCACATTTGCAGAAGGGGTCATCAAAGATACAAAGTTCCAGGTGATAGATGCAGATCTGGATTATAATATAATTCTGGGACGACCATGGATTCGTGATATACACATTGTCCCATCCACATTGCACCAAGTTATCAAATTCCTTCACAGTGGGGAATATGTCGAATCTGCGAAGATCAACAAGCTTTACGAAGTATCAACTCAGTGATGATCGTAAGCATAAAAGCCAATGATGCAGTTGCGAAATAACAATTACATAATTCTGTTGAGGACACTGCTATTAAAACCTTAATTGAAGACATGAAAGGACAGACTGATGTCGACTCGAGACCCGATGTGATTCAAGAGCCAGAGGAAAATGAGAACACTAAAACAACTACCGATGAGCTTGAAGCTATAAATTATTTGTCCACCGGCCAGACAGAAAAGTTTACATCAGAGCAAATTTGAGCCCAGAAATGAAAGGTAAGTTAATTCAATTTTTATGTGCTAATGCAAATTGCTTTGCTTAGTCGCACTCAGATATGACAGGTATACCACCAGAGGTGATGACTCATAAGCTGAATGAGGATCCATTACACCCACTTGGCAAGGAGAAGAAAAGAAAGTAAGGGTCCTTCAAAAATCAAGTGATCCAGGATGAGGTACAAAAGCTTTTGCAAATTGGTTCAATACGAGAGGTAAAGTACCCTGACTGGTTAGCTAATACTGTTGTGGTTCCGAAAAAGAATGAAAAATGGCGAGTTTGCGTAGACTATACTGATTTAAATAAGGCTTGTCCCAAAGACTCATTTCCTTTACCGCATATAGATCAGTTAATTAATTCTACTACAGATCATGAACTTTTAAGTTTTTTAGATGCATATTTAGGATATAACCAAATAAAAATGGACCTTCTAGATGAATAAAAAACTTCGTTTATCACACTTAGGGGGACTTATTGTTACAAAGTCATGCCATTTGGCTTTAAAAATATTGGAGCCACATATCAAAGATTGGTGACTAAAATATTTCAAGAACACCTGGAAATAACCATGGAAGTCTACATAGACGATATGTTGGTCAAGTCAACACAAGCAAAAGTGTGCTTTTGGCGTGGCTTCAGGTAAGTTTTTAGGTTTTCTTGTTTCTAATAGAGGTATTGAAGTGAATCCTGCATATATCAAAGCTATTGAGGAAATACTAGATATATTCACGAGCAAGAAAGAAGTGCAGAGATTAACAGGCATGATAACAACTCTGGGAAGATTTATATCAAAGTCATTAGAAAAAAGTTTTAAATTCTTTTCAGTGCTGAAAAAGAAAAATAAGTTTGAATAGATTGACGAGTGCCAACAATCTCTCAAAGACCTAAATTCATATCTATCAAAATCGTCTTTGTTAGCCAAACCCAAAGACAGTGAAATATTGCTCATTTACCTCGCTGTGTCAGAAGTAGCGGTAAGTGAAGTGTTGGTACGAGAAGATAAAGGGAAACAATCCCCAATTTATAATGTTAGTAAGTCTTTACTAGATGTTGAGACACAATATCCGCACCAAGAAAAGCTTGCTTTAGCGTTAATTATGGCATCAAGGATGTTACGACCTTACTTTTAATGTCATCCTATTTTTGTTATAACTGCTTTCCCCTAAGAAGCATACTGCATAAACAGGAATTATCAGGTAGATTAGCTAAATGGGCAATAGAACTCAAATATGATATCATATATCAGTCTAGAATTGCAATAAAATCGCAGGTGTTAGCAGATTTTGTAGAAACTTTTAGCACGAATTTAGTTCCTGAAGCAGAGAAGGAACTACAGGTGTTTACCATAGCTAATCCGGGGACTTGGACCCTATTTACTGACGGTTCTTCAAATGTTAAAGGAGCAGGTTTGGGAATTATTTTAATTCCACCCTCAGGTGAAGTCATAAGACAAGCAATAAATGTTATCCAATCACTAACAATGAGGCAGAGTATGAAGCTGTGATTGCAGGCTTGGAACTGACACAAGAAATTGGTATCGAACAAATTGTGATCAAAAGTGACTCGCAGCTAGCGGTTAATCAAATGCAGGGGACTTATATGGCAAGAGAGACGTGAATGCGGCAATACCTGGAAAAGGTACGAGAATCGCTTAGACAATTTCAGACATGGAAACCCATGCAAATACCTAGGGAGGAAAATGCATAAGCAGATGCATTGGTAAATCTTGCGTCTGTCGCAGATGCAACAAATGCAAAAAATGCCATTGTGATACATTTGTTTCATTCAGCACTCGATCAAACCAAGAGTGAGATAAATTTCAATAATTTAACTTGAGATTGGAGAAATGAATTGCAGTAAGTTATCTTTCCTGAAGATAAGAAGAAATCACAATTGCTACGGCTGAAAGCTGCCTCGTACTGCTTAATACGTGAAAATTTCTATCGTACAATATTTGGTGGACCTTTAGCACGGTGCCTCGGACCATCACAAATAGAGTATGTAATGAGAGAAGTACATGATATACATTGCGAAAATCACGCCGGGGGAAGATCGTTGGTGAAAACATTAATAAAGGCAAGATATTATTGGCCAAAAATGGAAGAAGAAGCAGAAAACTTTGTAGCCAGGTGCGATAAATGTCAACGATATGCCAATAACATGCACCGACCGGCAAGGCTGTTGCATTCAGTTATTTCTCCATGGACCTTCATAAAAAGGGGCATGGACATCGTAGGGCCGTTGCCTCAAGCTAAAGGAAAGGTATGGTTTCTGTTAGTTTTAACATATTATTTCTCAAAATGGGTAGAAGCATGTGCTTTTAAACAGGTGTGAGAAAATAAGTTAGGGATTTTATTTGTCGATATATTATATGCCGATTTGGAGTTCCAAAGGAGATTGTATGTGACAATGGCCCAAAATGCATAGACGCAAAAATCACAGAATTCTTTCAAAGTTGGCATTTTAAGCGAATTACTTCCGCACCATATCACCCTGCGGCCAACGGACAAGCTGAATCGATAATTAAAGTTATCATCAATAACTTAAAGAAGAGATTGGAAGAATCGAAATGAAAATGGCCAGAGGTATTACCAAAGGTGTTATAGGCTTACCGAACAACATCAAAAACTAGTACGGGTGAGACTCCATTTTCGCTTATATACAGAGCAAAAGCTTTAATTCTGGTAGACTACGAGGTCCATGCATGCCAATGATGAAAAAAATGAGGAATAAGAGAGAGAAGCAGCATTAATTTGAATGGCGGCTCAAACGCAGATGGTTGAACGATATTATAACAGGAAGGCCAACTTGGGATATTTTAAGATTGGGGACTTCGTCCTCAAAAAGGAGTTCCGGTCAATAAAAGCGAAAAATGTAGGAAAATTGAGTCCGGATTGGGAAGGCCCATATAGGGCTCGAGGCATCGCTAGAAAAGGAGCATACGAGTTGGAATCCATGGATGGCAAGGAATTACCGTTGAACTGGAATGTAGTCTATTTGAAGAAGTATTACTTCTAAACGAGGATAATACCCACGGTCAGGTATCACACAAGTTCGATTTTATTTTATTCTTTTGAATTTTACTAGCCATTTTAGATGATAGGCAAAAAGCTGGCCTGTACCAAATGATGATATTAGACCCGAAAGACACGCGGAATATAGAATTATTCCCGGTCTAGGTTATAACTTTTCTGATGGAAAAAGGGTTATGCACTCATTATCTAAGAAATTATCTCCGAGTCCCGTTTGCAATTTCCTTTTTAGGGAAAGGAACAAAAGAAAGGAGTTGATCCAGTATTCGAGATTTCATACTTTAATGCTCCAACACTGGGGGGACTATGCATATAGAAGGTTACACAAGGAAGAAAAATGTATACCAAGGGCATAGTTCAGTCTGAATCAAAATCTTGAAGAAACCCTTGAAAAGTAAAAGGAGATCAAACTCGCAAAAACCAATGCAAGATATTCCCCCGAGCTTTTAGGTTAAGACACAAATTTAGTCGAGGGAAAATAGACCTGAATTTGTAAACCTGCTACAATGAAAGAAATTATGAAAGTGTTGTATGAACAGTTATGAAAATGATGTACATAATTTATTCAATTGAGAGTTCAAAAAATAAAACTTCCTCAAATTATTTCTCTTTTCTTATCTACTTCATGTTTCATATATTTGCACCAATATGAAGATGATACGTCATCTCCATCAGTGTCGTTAAAAAAGCCATCTTTTATTAAAAAATATGTATATCAAATCCACGGTATGTTAAAGCATTTTATGTGCAAGTGTAAGCTCAAATATTAAAAGGGCAGAAAGCATAATATGCGAAAAAAGAAATCAAGGTATTTATAACCTCAATGAACATGGGCGCTATTTATATCATAACCCAAAAACGACAGGGGCGAAAAAACCTTCCAAAACATTGTCCAAAAAATACAAGGGAGTTCCAAACAAAAACCAACAAACAGACATTTTCCACAGAGAAAGTCTAGAAATAGGAAAGATAAAGGAGCATCATCAATGGGAGAAGAAGGATCGACTTGGGGAGAAGAAGGTTGAATATCAGCTTCACCAGGAGCAAGTTTATCCCCATTACCTTTAGAACCTTCGTCTTCGGGTGCGGAAAAACTTTGACGTTGCTTAGTCTATTCAATTATTTCTCTGGCCTTAGCAATCTCAGCATTAAGGTCAAAACCTTCCTGGCTGGCTTCAGTTAAAGTCTCGAGGCGAGTTTTCAAAAAGGCTCAACTAACATCAAGTGATGACTTATCCTCGAGGGATTCATAATCCTTCTCCCACTGTTCAATTTCAGCTTTCAATTCTTCTTTTTATACCTTTGAGGCTTCATAAGCTATCTTCAAAGGAGCAAGAGAACTTTCCAGGAACTGAATTTTACCTGTAGAGGCGCGGAGATATTTTTGAGCTTGGGTAAGCATCTGAACCAGTTCACCCGCGTAAATCTCTTTTTGATTAAGGAGCTCTTTCAAACTCCTTATTTCTTCAGTAGTCATGGAAAGTTGTTCAGCAAAAGAGGATTCTAGTCAATCCTTATCCATCTCAACTTGACTAGAAGAAGATTTTAGAACTGCTAACTCATTAGATACCATTCTAAGTTGTTGTTCCAAAGCTCATTTTTCCTCTGCAAGAACATCCTTCTCCAACTGAAGACCTTCAAATTGTTCTCTCTAGTTGTCAGCCTCGGTGCACAACTCAATTAATTACTGGTCAGTCTAATAAATCCTTTTCATAAGTTTAGTGCCTATCAAATTAATCTACAAATAAAACAAAGGGGGCAAAAGAAGAAGAGTTACAAATGAGGAAAAGCAAGGAAGGAGATAAAAGTAAAGTTATACCTTAAGAGAAGAATGAACAATGTCATTCATTAAAGTCAACGAACTGTGACCCTCCAACTTCTTCTTTTCCACGGGTCCTACCAGCAGTTTTAACCATACTTCAGCTTATCCAGATTTTCTCAACAAATTCCCACCCTCGGAAACTTCAATAACAACTTTTTTCATATCTCGCATGCTGATAGAAGGCTCAGCTTTTACATGAGGAGCAACGGGAGCAACTATTGGGGTAACACGAGGTAAAGACATAAGGGGGTTAACAATAGGTAAATTGGAAAGAAAGCAAGTAGACGTTCTTCAGAAACAGGCATGAGGCCTTCTTCACCCTCAAATCCATGCGAGAATAACCTTTCAACTGGACTTGGGGGACGGGGGATTCCCTGAGTTACCATGTTCATCAGAAATTTCTAAAGGAGCATTCTTTGGCTCATCAATGAGTCTGAAGGGACTTGAAGTTGATGGGGAATCATGAGAGACATGGGTTTCGTCATCAGAAACCATGCGTCTTCTGACACATGGTTTTCTCATCAAAGAACTTTCTTCTGCATCCTATTCATCATCAGACCCGTAGGTTTCAATAGTTTTTCTCTTTTAGGAAGAAGCACTCAAAATTCATTCTTGAGCAAGACTTATAGAAAGCCTGGTTGATGGAACAGATGCGGGACTGATGCCACTAATAACAAACCCTAATAAAAAAAGGGGATGATGAAAAATTTACATATGAACAAGTAAAGAAGAAAAGAAACTGCTAGAATGAAGAGTACCGTGAGTCTTCACTTTCCAACCAAATTTCTGTGAAAGAAATTTCCAAGATCTTTTGTCCATGGGAGCAGCAGTCAATATTTTTTCTGCCAAAGCATAGAAGTTAGGAATTTCTTCTAAGACTTCCATGGTTGCTGAAAAATGATTATGTGATTATATAAAGGAAGTTCCAAAACATCAAAGAAAGAAAAAGAGAAAAAAAAACTTACATGCAAAGTTCCATTTTTCTGGAAAAGTCATGTTTTCTTTACTCACTAATCCACTAGTACGGGCAGCAACTAAACGGGCGTACCATCCACGGTCATGGTCATCCTCGGGGCCAACTAAAACCATTTTACTTCTAGCCACAAGGGAAAAGACCCCTTCACGAAATAGCTTGGGAGAATAAATATAAAGTAAGTGGCGGAAGATAAAAGGAGCGGAAACTAAATCTGATAAAAGGAGCGGAAACTAAATCGGTTGGCACCAGGAATTAAAACTGGGAAATCTGGTTTTCAATGACATTCCCGTCGATCTAAAGAAAGAAGACTAGAAGTTATCAAACTTGGGTAAAGTTCAGCAAGGTTAATGGAAGCTATAGAAGAAACTTGATTTTTCATGGTTTCACGATCTGATACAAAAGAAAACTCTTGAGGAATAATCTCAGAAACCGTAGGCTCATGCATGGGTTCATTCTGTCCCTATTTTAGAGGAAGATCTAGGGGTTAAAGGAGCTCTAGGTCTAGAAGAAGATGGCCTGGCAGAACTACTTTGAGAAGTAGAACTGCGAGTAGATATCAAACCAAGGTTGTGGAGTCTACCACCTCTCATACTCCTAGTGGGGGCAGTAGAAGGAGCAAGCTCATCGACGATCACAACTTTGTGAAGGTCTAGCATTGAAGAAGACATGTTTAACAAAGAAAACACAAATGAAAGGTACAGAACTATGAAGGAAGGTTAAGATGATGGATACAGAGAAGAAGGAAGAAGGTTTCAGGAAATCAAAGGGGATGAAGTATTTATAAGGAGATGCGACCGTCATCAAAGTTTATAATTATGAACTATGAAGTGTCATAATAGAACTGTCGCTTCGTGACTGACGCGGCCGCAGCAAAATCCCTAAAAAGCGCTTATAAACTGCAGAACCAATCATGTGAAGCCACATGACATGCATATTAAATGAATGTGACTTACGTCGCATCGATTCTGAAGAGGGCATAATGATACTCGAGAAACGGCGGCAAAGAATTCCCGCCATAAATACTTATCACTTCCCGAATATTCAGAAAGTAGGGGGGCTATCTGTATTGGTGGAAAAAAGATATGACACATAAACTATCAACAAGGTGATAGGGCATGGTACGTGGAACATCGATATAGTGACAAGTGGCATTTTTAATTAGATGAGTTAAAAAATACGGAAAAGGCACAGGAGAAACACCCATGGGGTTACACTGAGAAAAAAAACGGACATGACAACTGTAAAAGGAGAAACATGAATGAAATGAATAAAAGTTGTAAAGAAGGGATACACGAACCTGTCATAAATAAGGAAGAAAAATTGGTACGGTTACAAGAAATCTTTAACCATAAATTTTTCTGTTACAGTTGCATATGGTAACGGGCAATCAAGGAAATTAATGCCATTAGTGAGCTCGAATTAAGTAAGGGAACCGTTATAATTATATGCTCCTATATAAGGACTGAAATCTCATTTGTAATGGCATCGGATATTTATCAAAACTTATGCAATCTATATTTCAACCAGCATGATCACTATAGAAGAATGAGAATAAAATTTGGCAAATTCAGTTCACTAAATCTGATTTATGGCAGAAATATTTAAGTAATACCTTGCTGCTACACAAAGTGGTTGTTTGGTAGGATGTATTAAGGAAAATAATACATGTATTAGCTTTAGTATTATTAATCCCTTGTTTGGTAGTGTGTTTGAACCTATGTATAACTAATATATGTACAATTTAGTACTATTCGTATGCTTAGCAAATCACGAGATTAGCAGTATCATGATTTTTAATACATGAATAATATGTATAAAGACATAACTGCCATTTCAAAACCTTTTCCAAAACGTCGGAGGGTATTATTGTAAACAAATAATTTTAAAAAAAAATTATGCAATACATGTTATTTTTCATACACCAAACCACAGAGTCGACAAGAACTAATCCAAGCGTAACTAATCTCAGCATTACTAATACACCCTAGTCAGTATAGAAGTTGTGAAGAGAAACGTATGTTTAGTCGTGCATACATGTCAAGATCTGTAGAAGATTATTGCTCAATAGACAAGAATGCTACAATAGTAATATTGTGTTACTTCATGTAACTTAATATATATAGTTAATATATATAACACTACTAAAAAATTGGCATATTTCGTCCAAGGCATACCGACAGAAATCGGTCGAAAATTGCTAAATTGGTCGCATAATTCAACAAAAATATTTCTGACAACGAAAATAGCGGTTCCACAGCAAAAAAATAAACATTCCGACCAATTTAAGTCGAAAATTGGTCAATATTTGACCAACACCTGATCATACTTGTATATAATGTACAAAAATAATTTTTTATTAAAAGTTTTCCAAATTTCCGACCGAATTCGGTCGGAAATTTTGAAATTATTATTTCCTGCCCAAGGCAATTGATTTTTAATATAACAAAAATTATATATATTTAATTAACCAACCGGAATAAGTTATACAACAGAAGAGTCAAACAACGAGGCTATGAACACTAGCCTCAAATTATCGGATGAAAAACGAGAAGCTTCTCTCGTCCAATTGGCCGCCCAAAAGCAACGAATCGAAAGATACTATAATCGAAGAACCAAGTTTCGCCATTTTAAACCTGGGGACTTAGTTCAAAGGAAAGTCACCCTCAGTACCCGAAATCCAAACGAAGGAAAACTAGGACCGAACTAGGAAGGACCGTATCAGGTTCTCGAAAACGTCGAAAAAGGATCATACAAGCTCGGTATTATAAACGGCAAACAACTATCAAGCAATTGGAATGTGTCACACCTAAAACGATACTATTGTTAAGGTACGGCCCTCCCATATTCGTTTATATTTCGAAACTAACCCCTGCAGGAGTCCAATCAGGATCGCTAGGATGGATCCTTCAATATGAAGCCCCAGGTGTGAAAGCACGCATTGCACTCCTTTTCCCTTAGACCGGTTTTATCCTAAATAGATTTTTCGGCAAGGTTTTTAATGAGGCAATCAATGATCGTGCTATACTTGGAAACAATTCGACAGTATCCAAGGCCTCTTTACAATTGACCTCGAATACTGGGGGGGGGGGGGGGCATTAGCCCTCAAATATATCAAGTTCTGATACAAGAAAGTTATTTCATAACCACAGGGTTCCAATAGGAAAAGTTGTAAGAGCCAAATGTTCAAAATGAACCATGCTCATGTATTTGGCCCGAGCCCTGACGCAAAACATGAACACATGTATGATGACTTGCAAAGAAAGTTCTCTTCTTTACTGATATCTTATATCCAAGAAATATTCCTCTATTTCGAGATTTATTATGCAAATAGGATTGAGTTAGAGAAAGTACTCACTCGACCATTACGCCTACGGTCTATATTACTTCGAGTTCGAAACATTAACTCGAATATTAAGCCTACGGGCTACTCTTATTCTGAGTTCGAGAAAGCACTCACTCGACTATTACGCCTACGGGCTATATTACTTCGAGTTCGAAACATTCACTCGAATATTAAGCCTACGGGCTACTTTTATTCCGAGTTCGAGCAATACGGTCTATAGTACTTCGAGTTCGAAACATTCACTCAAATATTAAGCCTATGGGCTACTTTTATTCCGAGTTCGAGCAAGCACTCACTCGACCATTTAGCCTACGGGCTATATTACTTCGAGTTCGAAATATTCACTCAACTAATAAGCCTACGGACTACTTTTATTCCGAGTTCGAGCAAGCACTCACTCGACCATTTAGCCTACGGGCTATATTACTTCAAGTTCGAAACATTCACTCGAATATTAAGCCTACGGGCTACTTTTATTCCGAGTTCGAGCAAGAACTCACTTGACCATTTAACCTACGGGCTATATTACTTCGAGTTCGAAACATTCACTCGACTAATAAGCCTACAGGCTATTTTTATTCCGAGTTCGAGCAAGAACTCACTCGACCATTTAGCCTACGGGCTATATTACTTAGAGTTTGAAATATTCACTCGACTAATAAGCCTACGAGCTACTTTTATTCTGAGTTCGAGCAAGCACTCACTCGACCACTTAGCCTACGGGATATATTACTTTGAGTTCGAAACATTCACTCGAATATTAAGCCTACTGGCTACTTTTATTCCGCGTTCGAGCAAGCACTCACTGAACCATTTAACCTACGGGCTATATTACTTCGAGTTCGAAACATTCACTCGACTAATAAGCCTATAAGCTACTTTTATTCCGAGTTCGAGCAAGCACTCACTCGACCATTTAGCCTACGGGCTATATTATTTCGAGTTCAAAATATTCACTCGACTAATAAGCCTACGAGCTACTTTTATTCCGAGTTCGAGCAAGCACTCACTCGACAACTTAGCCTACAGGCTATATTACTTCGAGTTCGAAACATTCACTCGAATATTAAGCCTACGGGCTACTTTTATTCCGAGTTCGAGCAAGCACTCACTCGACCATTTAGCCTACGGGCTATATTACTTCGAGTTCGAAACATTCACTCGACTAATAAACATACGGGCTACTTTAATTCCGAGTTCAAGCAAACACTCACTCAACCATTTAGCCTACGGGCTATATTACTCCGAGTTCGAAACATTCACTCGAATGTTAAGCCTACGGGCTACTTTTATTCTGAGTTCGAGCAAGCACTCACTCGACTATTTAGCCTACGTGCTACTTTTATTCCGAGTTCGAGCAAGCAATCACTCGACCATTTAGCCTATAGTCTATATTACTTCGAGTTCGAAACATTCACTCAACTAAATAAGCCTACGGGCTACTCTTATTTCGAGTTCGAAACAATCACTCGACCATTACACCTACGGGCTATATTACTTCGAGTTCGAAATAATCATTCGACCATTACACCTACGGGCTATGTTACTTCGAGTTCGAAACAGTCACTCGACTATTACACCTACGGACTATATTACGTCGAGTTTGAATCACTCACTCAACTAATAAGCCTAAGGGCTACGTCATTTCAAGTTTGCGCAATCACTCAACTTGACTACTAAGCTTGTGAGCTACTTTATTTCAAGTTTGAGTAAGCGCTCACTTAAATATAAAGGCTACGAAGTCCAAATTCGATCAAATTGCCTAAATCCTTATGAAAACATCACAAGACAGGAACAAAATCTTCACAAGGCAGGAAACAAAACAGAAGCAAGTCGGTAAAAGAAAAAGATATTTATTTACAAGGTTGTTTACATGATCGATTACAATGTAGAAACTAAGGGCTAAGTTTCTTGGTTATCTCCGTGAGCGGTCTCTTCTCCACTGGGCTTCCCCTTCCCTCCCCGTTCTCGGACCCGCTCTTACTCCCATCATCATCATTGTCATCATCATCATCATCGGAAGCCAAGGCTTCAGCATCGGCTTCGAGTTCTTTGTCCCTTTTTATCTCTTCAGCGAGATCGAAACCTTGAGCATGGATCTCTTCGAGGGTCTCCCTCCGAGATCGTCACTTAGCAAATTCAGCAACCCAATGTGCTTGAGTATTGGCAGACTCGGCTGCCTCTCTTGCTTGGACCTGGGCAGCCTCAACATCGGCCCGATAGACAGCCACGAGTGCATCTGCATCGGCCTTGGCCTTTTCGGCGTCAGATTTGGCCTTGGCAAATTTGGAGGCCAACCAAGCCTCGAGCTCCTCTATTCTTCTTGCTTGAACCGAGCCTTTCTCCTTCATTCTTTGAAGTTGGTTTTCGGCCGATGATAATTGGGCTCGAGCAGCTTCTTTCTCTGCGGCAAAGCGGTCCATACCTTCTTTTCACCTCAAAGACTCAGCTTTTATCACATCGACTTCTTCACGAAGTTTTCCGATCATCTCAATTTTCCGCTGCAACTGTGAGACCGAAAAATTAGCCATTACTCCGGTATCGAGCCCATAGGCTTTTAAAAGTATTATTACCTGCTCGGACAGATCAGTTTGATCTTGGTGAGCCTTGGCTAACTCAGCTCGGAGGTCTTTTATTTGCTCTTCCCTTTGCCCTAAGAGGAGTTTTAGGGAGTTCCTCTCCTCAGTAACCCGTTGAAGGTCAGCCTCGTATCGATGTAGCTCGGTTCGGGATCGAGAACATGCTTCTCGATGAACTGTCGCGGCCTGCAAAGAAAGAAGAAATGAAGTTAGAAAAGAAAAGCAATCATTAAAGTAATACCAACAAAATAATTTAAAGCTTACCTGATTCAAAGCCTGCTGCACCCCGTGAAAAAGGTTCGATGCATCACTAGTACCGACAACATCCTCGACACCGGTAAACAGGTCATGAAAAGGATCCTCTTCATTATGAGGCCTATCTAGTTCAAGGACACCCAAAGCTTGGGCTTCCCGGATCGCCCCTGCGGAAAAAGCAGGGAAGGTGGGCGAGTCTTCGATTGCTACTGCCCCAAATGAATCACTTGGAGCATTCTCTTCGGTTCGAAGAGATTCAAGGAGAGCCATTCGGGAAGCATCTTCGATCTCCATCCATTGGCTTCGATGGGAAGCATCTTTGATCTCCATTTGTTGGCTTCGATGGGAAGCATCTTCGATCTCCAACAACTCGGGGACTCCGCTCGAATCCTTCTCCGATATATCCTCAGTTCGAGGCGGAGCCTTATGAACCACCGTTGATCTAGCTGCCTGTGGAACATCGGTGGTCTTCTTCGTTCGGGCCGCCAGTGCGGACCCATCATTTTCTTCTTCTTCATCGTCTTCATCCCTTAGACGTATAACTGATTCTATGGTCAAAGGAATGGTATTCTTGTTCGGCTTACGAGTCGTCCTCTTCTTCGGTTTTGGATCTTCGGGAACGAAGGCTCTTTTCCTCTTATTATCTTTCACCAGCTTTGGGACAGAGGCCGAAGCCTCTTCCTCGATGGATGAGGGCCTCAAAACCGCATCTTTGCCCACACCTACATATGGAAAATTTTATTAAAGTATATGGAAAGCGTCTCATTCAAACTACCAAAAGGTACGAGAAAGGGGCTTACTGTGATTGTTTGCCTCCCATCGGCCCTTTGACAAATCGCGCCGTGAGCGCTCGGCGTATGTGGAGGTCGAAGCCAAAGCTCATACCCAATTCTTGAGATCGGGAACTGCTCCGGGCATCCAGGGGCTGCATCACAGAAAGAGGAATATCGGTGAGAAAAGGAATGAAAGGGTGAAATAGAAGGAAGTAACAACAGAATCACACTTACGTTTCATATTCCACTCCTTGGGAAAAGGCATATTTTCAGTCGGAATCAGGTCCGAAGTCCTTACACGAATGAACCTGCCCATCCAGCCTCGATCCTTGTCCTCGTCAATGCTCGAGAACAGAGCCTTGGTAGCCCAACGCTAAAGTTTTATTAACCCTCCTTGAAAAAGGCGAGGACGGTACAATCAGATGAGATGGTCGAGGGTGAACATCATCCCTTCGATTTTGTTCACAAAGTATCGAATCAAAATAACAATCCGCCAAAACGAAGGATGGACCTGACCTAGGGTTATTTGGTATTGACCTAGGGTTATTTGGTAAGTATACACACTTAAAAACCCTTTCACGTGAGTGGTGATATCTTCGTCAGAAGAAGGGATTATTATTTCTTTACCCTCCCAATTACAATCTTTTTTCAGTTGTTTGAGGTGCCTCTTAGTTATCGAACATATGTACCTCGATACTGGCTCACATCAGCCGGGAACCGACGAGCCTTTATCGACCTTAAAATCAGAGGTAAGAACACACGCCCCAAGAACACACTCCTCAGGCCGTGGCTCTACCAGTATTTTGTCGGCGGCAGACTGTGAAGATGAAACTTTCACTTTCTGAGGAATGGTTTGTGATGTTTTCGCCATTTTCGAATTTAAAGGTCAAGAATAGAAGAAAGTGACAAAGATTTGGTAATTTTGAAGAAAGGCTTTTGCAAAAAGGAATCACAAATTTGCGAATAGAATTAGAGGGTACGAAAAAGAACTTGGGAAATTTGGAAGATTGAAGATGTAAAAGTGGTAAATGGTAAAAGGAAAGGCTATTTATAGAGTAAAGCAATGGCGGTTCAATATCAGCGGTGGCCGACCACCGTCTGACATACATTAAATGCCTTGGAAAACTAAATCGTCGGGACAACTATCACGTGCGTCATGATCGACTCCAATGTAAATATCAACTTATAATCCAATCGAGCCATTGAGTAATCATATCGTTTCTCACCACATCCTTCCCGAGAAACGAGGGAACTATCTGTATATGGTCAAAATAGATTTCGGCCTTCGTACGATTGATCAAGGTCAAAACATAATGAATCGAAGAAAGACTTTGTAATATCGAGATGGGTTCCGAAGATGGTACAAACAAGCTTTGGATTCCCAGTATAGGTCAAACACCGAGTTTAAAGTCATCATCGAGCTCGGGTCCGGATCGAACTATGATGAGATGATTTCGAGTTTAAGGGGCAGAGGCCAACCAGGACCGAATCTAAATCATTACTTGATCCTGAGTCCGTATCGAGCTCTAGAAGCACTACCGACCGGCACCGAGGCTGATCGAGCTCGAGCCCACAGACAAGAGCCGTTGCAAACACACTAAGGGAGAGAATCTCGGCGGGAATAAGGGAAAAGCTGATTTATCATGGAGTCTTCACTATTATTTTTAATTATATCTAAAGTAAGATCCTCTACTATAAAGAGGATGGCTACATTTCTGTAAGGGCAGTTTTTTTTACTTACATTGTAATTCAAGCACCATATTCTCCTATATCCAAGGATTATTCTTCTAAGCTTCATTAGTTGATTCATTGTGCTTAGTCCAAAAAATCATCTTCTCTCCAACCTTGTTTATTTCTGCATTCTTTTGCAATCCTTATTTGATATTTCTATTTATCCCTACGATTTATATCAGGCTATATCACATATCCTTAGAACTACGTATAAATTCAACTCTATCCGTTTTTCGGGTAAACATGTTGTTTGTCCATATGCAACAGTATTATAAAAGCAGCTTGTCTCTATGGTCTGTGTAAAGTTCCAACCTTTAAAAGAGTCAATTCTTTTTTTTTTGTTAAAGAATCGAGATGTTCATTTTACTCTCTTCGTTATGTTGTTGTTTCTAAAAATAGTTGTCTCAAATTATTTGTCATTTTATAAGTTCAAGATAAAATTAATTATTTTTTTCTCATTTTACCCTTAAGTAATGGAAATGACACATAAATAGAATAAATATTCAATGTGAATAGATTATACCTTAAAGACATAAATAAGGGTAAAATAGTCAAAAAAATCCCTTCTAATTAATGTTTTTTAAGGGGCCACGCAAAAGAGAAATAAGACAAATAATTTGACACGAAGGGAGTATTTCAAAACATTGGTAAAGGTTGCATCTTATTGGAGTCCGAATATGATGCTAACAATGGAGAAGGCAGAGAAATTAATAGACGATTTCATTGAGGGGTGGCGCATTATTCACATACTTTCGAACCTTGCGCCACTGGTCTTTGGGGTTTCTTGGTAATTAAAAAAAAGAAGATAAGACTGTAATTCATGCTGAAATATAGAATCAAAATTTGCTAAATTTATTCTTGAAGCTCATCATCAGTAAATATAGCAGAGTCACAAAATATAATGCTAGTAAGACACACCACTAAAGAAAAGAAAATCTTACAAGTACCTATTATTGCAAAAAGTTTATGTTATAGTATCCTTTAGTGCATTCTGCAAACTTTGCTGGCAACTGATGCCTTGCCCTAATCAGTCAAGACAAATTATTTTCTGTCTGCAAAATTATGACATTTCTCTATCCTTTTACGGAGATCTTCCCTAAGAGATGTTCCATATTCTCCGGTGTGATGTCTTCCGGTGGAGTCAACACGAGCCGCTAATATTGATTTGATTGCCAACATTCCATAGGCTCGGAATCTGAAGGCAGGAGATGGAGGAGTAGTCTGAATTATTTCACTTTGTTCAATATAAGTTCCTATACCCCAAAATTGGTCAGAACTATTCTTCGTCGTTTTGGCACCAAGATACAGGACATCAGAAACATGCATTTTTGACAGGGACCAGAGACCACCAGCAGTAGCCATAAGTTTAGCAGCAACTGCATTCCCAACAACAGCAGAGAGATTCGGAGCAATATATCCCATTCGACTCTGGACAAAATGCACAAGCTTTTCCTTTGCTGAATCAAGAGCAAGGACTCTATCACATGCTTCTATTATCTTTCCAAGTCGCCAACAAGAGAAAACCGTGATGATAGCTGAGGGTAGCAATCCTTCCAAGTAGCTGGCAAGAGTAGTGATATCCCTCTCCTGGCCAATTTTTTTAACAGCCCGGGCATAATCAATAGGGTGATGAACAAGTGACTCTAACTCTGGAACTCTCAATTGATACTTGTCGCGTATGAAATTGTGGATTAAAATAATTTCATTCTCAATGTCAACTGCTAACACAGTGCAGTCTATTATCAACTGCTGATCATATTCTGGATCATCAACGCCATCTGATTTAGGTTTATCATCAGATTCAATTAGTGCAGCTTCAACTTTCTGCATCATCAGAATGTAGCGACGTGATTTTCGCAGCTTGAAAGAGTTATCTAGGTCATCATAATTAAGCGCCGCACGCAGCAGATTCTTTTCATGATCGGACAATCCGTCAAGATCATCCAGGAAAGAAGCATCACCAGTTGCCATTAATGGGGATGAAATTTCGAGCACGATGGGTCGGATTCTATTCGGGAGAGAAGAAAACAGAAATTAGGTTTTGAAGAAGGAATCCGATTTCGAAGATATATATATATTGGAACGTTTGTGCAATTATCCTTTCCTAATGTAAATAGAAAACGGAAATAAGTATCCTTTGTAAATTATGAAACACACATTCCTACTCCTAACTTAAATAAAAGAGTTAAATGTCATAAACATCTCCTGACGTTCCGGAACGCAAAATTGATGTAGTGTTCATATGTGTCAGTTATTGTATAGAATCAAAACTCATAAAATAAAATAGTGAATAAGTAATCTGCAAAAGACATAAAATTGCAGCTGCCTAATCTGTTCTCTTTTGCAAAAAAGATGTTTAATCTTATTCTTTTCTGTTAGAGAAAATATTCATAAAATCAATTAATTAGAAGAGCTTAATATTAGAAATGGCACGTTGTCAAATTATATTTTATTTATATTAATGAAAAAAGGTAAAAAGAATGTTACGAGAAAAATAAAAAAATCTGAGAAGAGGTCTCTCAAATTATCCTAAATAAATTTAAAAAAACAAAAGGTTTCGGGCTACTTTCGTGGTACGCTTAATACGTATTGGCGACAAACTATTTATGAAAATACCCCACAAAATTTACAATTTGATAATGTATAATATTTCGAATGTCCTTAACGTTGAATAAATAATCAAGATTACTAACTAGAATTGTCACAATTTTTCTAATTTTTTTTAAATTTTCGATTTAGATCTTCACTAGTATTTTCAATGGGACAAAAACTGCCAATTGATTTATTTAACTCACACCTGCATTCGAACTCCTTCTTAAACAACATAGAATTAAACCACCATATTGTCGGGCAAGTCTCACACACACACACACATATATGTGTGTGTGTGTGTATTTCCATTAATATACAAAAATTATTCATTTTACCGACTATTATTTTAAGTGACTATATTGTATAGTTTTTCCTATATTATTATTGCAAAATACGCTGTTTATTTTCTAAAAACTGAAACAAAGGTAATCTTTGAAGTATAGGTATTGACCTATGTAGGAGTATATGTACTCATTGGCGGAGCCATATGTACTCAAGGGGTGTCAACCGACACCTCTTCGTCAAAAAATTATACTGTGTAGCTAGGTAATTTTAAAAATAATATGTATATATACTATGTATTGACACTCCTTGACTTCTTGGTGAGTTTATTTCTTTATATTTTGATCCTCTTAATGAAGATCCTGACTCCGCCACTGTATGTACTACCGTGCATTTCCATATTCATATATGAGCCTTCCAACTCAAACAATATCAATTTTTTTTGTATAATATTTGAGAATTCGCTCACCCATTAGAACATATATAACTACAAAAAATATTTAATAATATAGTATAGAGGGAGTGAGAAAATTGCTTACAGAAGTCAATAATACTAACACTTTGCAAACCCAACGATCCAAAAGTACAATATTCATAGTTTTTTTAACCCTTTGAAAATAAAATTCTTACTAAATAAATATTTAAAATTTGGGATGAGCGAATATTAAAAATTTGAATCAATAAAAAGTAAATTACTTCCTTGAATAGTGTGAACTATTAACTAAGTTTTTGAATTATGTAACTACAAAGAATTATTCTTTCTCAAATTCATCTTTTAAGTAAAATTATCTTTTAAGTTGACAAAACTATAAAAGATACATAAATTTGTGTACATTAAAAAAAACATCAGCGATAGAAAGAAATAAGAAACATCAACTGTTAAATTGTATTGCCATTCATGATAATTGTTTTTCCTAGGAGAATTATCAATTTTGAACTTGCATAAATTCCAAATGACAAAGTAAAAATCCGCAATATAATCTCATTCTCCTGGATTTAGTCAATGCAGAGCAGTCATACCACTGCCAAGTCTATGTGATTTGCAAATGCATGTAAATGGTCACCAAACGTTCTTCTAGCACGAGGTTAAAGTCTACAGAAAATCAATCTTGGAACTCTCAATCTTCATCTCTTTATCCATCATATATCCATCTCTGTCTTCGTATTTTCTATATATCTTCTGCACCAAAAAGCTTGGTGATATATATATGAGGACATGAACACTTTAGATCTTTTGGATATGAAAACAACAACTTAGTCCTTGCCAGATTTCTGCTGCAATAATTAAAGCAGCAGCTCATTACAATATAACAACAACAACGTAACAAACATAATAGTGGCAATTATTAAAATCTAAATTTAAGATCAGAGATACAACTTAAGTGGATCCTATTGGGAAGATTATTGCACCTTATTGCAGAAATGTGTAGGGTGTTGAGAATTGTTTGTGGTTTTGGTCTAGCTGTGAATATAATGTAGGCTGAACTCTAAAGTGGAAAACATGATAGGGGGATGCTATATATATCAGGCACATCTTGGAGTGTTTCTTTTGGATTCAACATGCATGTGTTTAACATAACAAGTGTTATGGATTTCTTTTAGATCATGATACCTTGCTTTAAAGAAAAAAGAGAGAGTCCCCAGAGGCCAAAATGAGAAAGAGATCAACGTAAACACATTTCGTGCCGTTGACAGCCAAACAATGTCGGTTTCTACCAAAGCAAAATCCCATGACTGTTTGACCATGTCCAAATCCAAGCTTAATTCAGTTTCATGATCGAATATACCCCCAATAATGCATTCTTTATCCTGCATTCCAGAACAAGATAATATTAAATCAACAAAGAGAAGGCTATGCATCTTAATTAATCTCACCGATCACGTACTTATACTTACCTCTTTGGAAAGTACTACGTCTACAGTCGTCGTTCTGAATCTCACTTGAGTGCTGGTGAGTGAGACTATTAATTGACCTTCATTTAAGTAAGTTACAGAAGCATTAATTCAACAATTAACTTACTTAAATCAAAGAAAAAGATGCTAAATTTGGGTAAAAGTATTATATATACCTGCAACGTGAGATTTAAAAATCTGTCGTAACGTGGCCGGTGGTATCCCAATAAGCCCTTGGTAAATCTGTTCGGACACGTCAATGTAAGCATCATCAGACTGGATTTCAATATCCACAACGCGTTCCCTTCCCTCAACAATTCCTAAGACAAACAAAATTCCAATAATTCAACATAAATCTACCAAGGAATATAGCTAAAAGTACTCAACTAAAACTCCCAAATGGAGATCATTTGCATCCCAAGAAAACACTAAACGTAACTTTTTCTAGGAGTTAATTAACATCACCAAAAAGAAAATAGGAAGGAAACTAAAAGTTACGTTGTGCTAGAAGAGAATAGTATAATCAACAACTTCTATATATATATATATATATAGGAAAGCTTCTCAGGCAGCTAGGCTTAACAAAGTTAGCATCTTTTTGGCTTATAAAATGTCAAAACGTTAGAAAACACAATTTAGACTGACTGAAATAATACAAGGACTAAAATCGTAATTAAGCAATAATTCAAGACACACTTTTGTTTCTTTTTCCAAGAACTCGGAAGATTCGCTGATTAATCACAAGAACTTGACAGATATTATTCAAGAAACTGAAAAGAATCACAAAAAGTTGATTTTTTTCCCCTAAGAAACTAAATACCGAGCATTAAAAAAAACTTAAATTTCTTTCAAAAAAGTGATTAAGATCAACAAGAACCTAGCTAAAGATTTTGCCAAGAATCTGTAAGCATCACAAAGTTGAAATCTTTCCAAGAGCTAACAAGCAACTAAGCATAATTACACCAAAAAAAAAAAATTAAATTTCTTCAAGAAAGCGATTAAGATCAACAAGAAGTTGAAATATTGTTTCAAGAAACTGTAAGAAAGTTGAAATTTTTCCCAGAAAAAGTACTCCTAACAACTAAGCGTTACACAAAAGCTTGAATTTCTTCCAAAAAAGTGACTAATATGTGATAATAACTTGAAATGAAAAAAGAAGACAATTAAGCAATGTACTTACGTAGTGGGTCAAGTGATGTGATGCGCATATAGCAGTGTACATCTTCTCCTCGCTCTTCATAGTACGCAGTTATTGAGATAGAGTCATGATCACGAAACGCTCCGACTGCTTGCATTAAATCATTTACGTCAAATTTGATCCGGGAGCAAGTGTTAACATAGGAATAATCTTGTTGAGAAAAACTCGAAATCGGTACTTTTAGGATTGAAACCACAGGAGATCCTTCTGGAGTAACTTGCAATTCGAAGATCTTTTCAGGTCTTTCACATGATCTGATAGTGGCTTGCACTATTGAATTTGAATCATGTTCAAGTATTTGGAGAGCCCATAATGCGTCGTCCAAATTATTGTGGTACTTCTTTTCTAGTTTAAATTCAAGTATGTTGATTACTCTAACTCTTACACGGCGGCGGCGGCGCGGAGCCAAGTTCGTACAACACATGCTGATCACTGTGGAGTATAGAAGGTGAAGTTCCTCTCTAAGATGGAATATCAATCTTTGGAGGTGAAGCGGGGCAGCTTTTTTAACTTCTAATTGCTTTTTTATATATATATATATATATATNGCAACGTGAGATTTAAAAATCTGTCGTAACGTGGCCGGTGGTATCCCAATAAGCCCTTGGTAAATCTGTTCGGACACGTCAATGTAAGCATCATCAGACTGGATTTCAATATCCACAACGCGTTCCCTTCCCTCAACAATTCCTAAGACAAACAAAATTCCAATAATTCAACATAAATCTACCAAGGAATATAGCTAAAAGTACTCAACTAAAACTCCCAAATGGAGATCATTTGCATCCCAAGAAAACACTAAACGTAACTTTTTCTAGGAGTTAATTAACATCACCAAAAAGAAAATAGGAAGGAAACTAAAAGTTACGTTGTGCTAGAAGAGAATAGTATAATCAACTTCTTCTATATATATATATATATAGGAAAGCTTCTCAGGCAGCTAGGCTTAACAAAGTTAGCATCTTTTTNAACTTCTATATATATATATATATATAGGAAAGCTTCTCAGGCAGCTAGGCTTAACAAAGTTAGCATCTTTTTGGCTTATAAAATGTCAAAACGTTAGAAAACACAATTTAGACTGACTGAAATAATACAAGGACTAAAATCGTAATTAAGCAATAATTCAAGACACACTTTTGTTTCTTTTTCCAAGAACTCGGAAGATTCGCTGATTAATCACAAGAACTTGACAGATATTATTCAAGAAACTGAAAAGAATCACAAAAAGTTGATTTTTTTCCCCTAAGAAACTAAATACCGAGCATTAAAAAAAACTTAAATTTCTTTCAAAAAAGTGATTAAGATCAACAAGAACCTAGCTAAAGATTTTGCCAAGAATCTGTAAGCATCACAAAGTTGAAATCTTTCCAAGAGCTAACAAGCAACTAAGCATAATTACACCAAAAAAAAAAAATTAAATTTCTTCAAGAAAGCGATTAAGATCAACAAGAAGTTGAAATATTGTTTCAAGAAACTGTAAGAAAGTTGAAATTTTTCCCAGAAAAAGTACTCCTAACAACTAAGCGTTACACAAAAGCTTGAATTTCTTCCAAAAAAGTGACTAATATGTGATAATAACTTGAAATGAAAAAAGAAGACAATTAAGCAATGTACTTACGTAGTGGGTCAAGTGATGTGATGCGCATATAGCAGTGTACATCTTCTCCTCGCTCTTCATAGTACGCAGTTATTGAGATAGAGTCATGATCACGAAACGCTCCGACTGCTTGCATTAAATCATTTACGTCAAATTTGATCCGGGAGCAAGTGTTAACATAGGAATAATCTTGTTGAGAAAAACTCGAAATCGGTACTTTTAGGATTGAAACCACAGGAGATCCTTCTGGAGTAACTTGCAATTCGAAGATCTTTTCAGGTCTTTCACATGATCTGATAGTGGCTTGCACTATTGAATTTGAATCATGTTCAAGTATTTGGAGAGCCCATAATGCGTCGTCCAAATTATTGTGGTACTTCTTTTCTAGTTTAAATTCAAGTATGTTGATTACTCTAACTCTTACACGGCGGCGGCGGCGCGGAGCCAAGTTCGTACAACACATGCTGATCACTGTGGAGTATAGAAGGTGAAGTTCCTCTCTAAGATGGAATATCAATCTTTGGAGGTGAAGCGGGGCAGCTTTTTTAACTTCTAATTGCTTTTTTATATATATATATATATATATATATATATA
>AWOL01S0040673.1:0-18294 GCA_000715115.1 Nicotiana otophora
GGATCGGGTCGTACGACCTCGGCAGAAATCGTGCTTAATAATAATAATTACACGATACTTTGACAGTTTATTGTGGCCTGTGAAACTAATTGATAAATTGAAAATCTTTGGAATTTAAGAATTATTATCCCTGCTTTCTAAGGAGTTATTGTTATTCCTGTAAATGAGATTAATTGATAAATTTGAAATTTATTTGAAATTGAAGGAATTTAATTATTTATGCTGGTTAAATAAATTATTGTTATATTCTATGAATCATGCTGATTTAGATATTCTAGTTTTATTTCAATTATTATTATTGGCCCGTAGTGAGTGTCAAAGTCTGTCATCTCGTCTCTACCACTTCGAGATTGGGCTTGATACTTACTGGGTACATGTTATTTACGTACTCATACTACACTTGCTGCACTTTTTGTACAGGACCTGAGGCAAGTACTAATGGGAGACCTATCGTCTTACACCCACGTTATCCAGATGCATAGTGGTGAGCTGCCTTTCTGAGCCGTTCTGCAGCTACCAGTGTCCCTTCTTATATTTACATTCTGTCTATTTTATTTTAGACAGTATTTGGAGTTTTGTGTAATCTAATAGATGCTCATACACTTGTGACACCGGGTCTTGGCACACACACTAATAGAATGTTTTTATTTAATTATTTTCTTGGTTATTTTAATTTACCAGATCTTTTCCTATTGTTTTAAATCTTGCAAGTAAGAAGAGTTTAATTACTCGGTTAATTTTTAAAGAATAGAATATGGGTTTAAATTACTGGTTGACTTGCCTAGCTGTAGTGTTGGGCACCATCACGGCCTATAGGTGAAATTGAATCGTGACAGAGATGATGCCACAGAACCTTCGTGGGAAGAACATTTTTTCTTTTTTCTTAATGGTTCATTTAGGCGAATGTACAATATAAGTTACGGGTTAATTCGAACCTAGTATGTAGCTAAAATCTTATATATACATGTGTTAAAAGTTTCACTAAACAAAGAATAATAATAGACTTAGAACCCAATAAATCGAATGTATAGGGATAAAATTTCGAACTCGAATTTATAATATTTAAATCTTGAATCTCGACGAAGCATATTAAAAATTTCTCTAACTTTTCGGCGATTAAAGTTAAATGGCCCGCCCCTCATCACTATAGAATAATTCTCTTCATGTGAAACGTTTACGTACCTTTTTAGACCCCTGTGGTATATTATCTCAAGTTGCTTGGTTTTTAAAGTAATAAAAGACAAACCTGATAATGATGTTTCAAAATAAAAAGCACTGCATGAAGAAGTTTGTAATCACACAAATGCCGACACATAGTTATGATAGGTTCTAAATTATATAATAGCGACACAAGATTTAAGTAAATGGGTTCTGAATTTTTATATATCCTTAATAAATTTCTTAATATTAGACAGAATTTGAAGTAAAATTATTGAATTAGGTCGAACTCGTACGCCGGCGTCTAGGTTCTAGCTCGGCCCCTGCTCAAATGTAGAGTGAATCAGCTAGTGCCTTTTTTCTTTCTTTCTTCGTTAGCCTGTTTTTTCTTGTTATTGGACAAAAATGTACTAACTTGTTACGACGGGGACCATCTTTTGCATGTCCAACTTAAAGCTTATAAACTTTCTTGATTAATCATATATATAATCCGTCTTGAATTGGCGGATGAAAAACTTAAGTGTTAGGTTCATATAAACCTAGAGTTTTCGACATGGAACATAGAAATATATCTAAAAATTACTAAAATATTAGGTAACAATAAATTCTTAACCCATAATTTCAACAGTCTAATCAGTTTAGCGATAGGACGTAACCTAAAGGTTGAACCCTTCCATCAAAATCTTGGATCCTTCTCTAGTATTTATCTTTTTCGTCAATGCTAGAACTAGGGAGAAATACTAGTGGAAGGCCGTACGTGGGAAATACAAAGAATTTTAATGTCTCGAATAATAGAGCATTATGTAGTTGTTTTCGTGCTATTGGATGATATATACCTGTGAAGAGAGGAATTAATTTTTCCAATGTATCAATTCTTTTTCAAAGGGAAAAGATGAACACTATGAATCGACCCATCTCTTAATTTCTTAGGCAGTCTTTGTCTACAAAATTTTGATGCCTCTAATAATTAATGGAGCATTACGCAGCTTTTTTCTTTTTATTAGTTTTTCACCTGGTGTCCGATTTCTGCATAATTGGAGCCCGACTAAATTTGGAGTCGCAACGGAAAGTTCCATATTGGGAGTAAAGCGCTCCTTAACAAAAACGACTCCATACGCAGAATTCGAATCTGAGACTTCTGGTTAAGGATGAAAAAGTATTTATCGCTCCATCACAATCCATTGTTGGTTCGTACGTAGCTTTTTTCGTGCTATCAAATGATGCATGTAAAGAAAAAAAGAGATAACTTTTAATTAATTCTTTTTCAAGTAGAAAAAGATGAAAACTACGAGTCGAACCATCCCTCAATTCAGTAGCCAATAATTAAGTTAAGTGTTTTGGTTTCTTTGAAAATGAAATGCATAATTTCAACATGCTTTACATGATCACCAAATTAAGCGTATAAAAAGCTTTTCTCCTTTTTGTCGCCCACTATTAATTCGTGTGGCGCCTGCCATTTTTATCAATATCATAGTATTCAATGAGGTAAATTAATTAGAAGAATTAATCCAAACAGCCGTCCCGCCAATTGCTTACATTAAAAAGAGCTGACGGATGTATATATAATATATGTATTGATCCATGTATAATATGTGTATAACCGTATTATATCAGTGTATAATCTATGAATACCGAATAAAAAAAACAAACAGTGAATATGCCAAACTATTTTGGGTATACTTAATGAATATGTTCTGTATGCAATAATCATACATGTAAGTGTGCATGCTAGAATGAAGGCGGATTTAAAATTTAAACTTGACATGTTCGACTTTTAAAGTTCACTTAACTCTTTATACTTTTAATTTTATCCTGTAATCTTTGTCTACGATGGAAGGAAGAAAGAAAATGAACATGGGAAGTATTCTTTTTATATATAGGAGGAGATGATTCTTCCAAATTAGTTCATTTCAATTTTCTAAAAGAGGTTGAAAAAGATTAAAATACAGAAAGTATTATGCAGTAAAGAATAATATAGTAATTGTTACATAGTGAATAATAATAATAATATAAAGAATAAAGATTGTCATATGGTTCGTAAATACTTGAATTATTATGTAGGGATTTGCCTACTTTAAAGGCTTTCCTTTTTCTTTAAATACTCTTATTCATATAAGATTTACTCTCTACATATATTTTGTCTTTGCATTTCCAAAAGCATTTTTGTTCAGGAACGTATCGTTTTGTCTCTTTTATGTATCGGCTTGAATTTACTTTTAACCTAGCAAATAGATTGTCAATTAACTTCAAAGTGGATCTATTGCAAGAAAAGTATATCATAATCAAATCTTGCATTCACTTTCGAACCATTTCCTCATAAGTTGTCAACTTCAAAGTGAATTTAGTGGGAGAAAAGTGCATTACAATCAAATCTTTTTCTTTATTTATTTTTTGTTCTAAATAACTCACATAATACATAGAAAATTTTAAACTTAAAAAGGGCCATGCCAGAAAAGAAAAATTAGGTAGGGAAAAAAATTTAGGTGGCCAAGCCAATTATCAATCCCCAAAAATAAATATGAAAATACGTGAATTGACTATAAAGAGATACAAGGAAAATTGGAGTGTTCAGATTTAGTCAGCGATGAGGGCTGTAGATAATTTGTGTCCGAGAAAATATAAGCTCTGCAAATCTAAATGGGTCCTCACTATGTTTCTCAACAAACTACATCACCCACGGCCAATTGCACCACCCATTGCCCGGCTTAAAAGCATGATGCACAAAGTATTTCATGTTTAAATAGGGTTCGAGAAGGGGTCGCATCTCAATGAAATATAATGTAGTCAGTTTACCCTAATGTAAACATCGATCACTAATTTCACGACTCGAAAACGAATTCAGAATTTAAACTCTACCGTTTAAGGTTTTTAACATTGACTATATTTTAAAATTTATGGGTTTAGATCAACTATATATTATAATCTCAGTAAATTTTTATACATAAATTTACACATTACGTCAAAATTATTGGATTCACATGAATTCGGTGTTATAAGACTGCATCCACTTCTTACCCCACTCTCAACTTTTTTCCAAATACAAACATTCCAAGCCTTTATATTTACGTCGGCCAATACATGCCAATACAACAGTCAACTCTATGAACATACCACTATATACAATCTTCATTGTCGATATGGAGTAAGGATTTGACTATCTTTCTATCGTCATTCGAATTTATATTTGATGGATTCAACTTTGAAATATTTTTAGCATTAAATTTGTTGTATTTTTAAAATTATGAGTTCAAATTTAATATTCATTAAAATTTTAGTAACTTTTCACATATATATTTAAATTCTATGTCGAAAATACTAGGACAGTTGAACCTGAAGCACAAAGGCTGCATCACTATTACAGAGGCAGATTCAAAATTTAAATTCATGCTTCAACTTTTAGAGTTTAAAGCAGTAAACTCATAACATTTTTAAAATTATTCAGAATCTAGTATTTATTGAAATTTGAGTTTTTCTGAATATATATTTGTGTTTCGTGCCGAATTCTTGGTCCATTTGAACATTTAGCTAGCAGTGATTCACTCTACTTACTACTAATTATGTATAGAGTTTATATTTTATGCATTGATGTATAGTTTTTATACTATCGAGTTGAACAACAATAATATGTAACTTTTATAACAACAAAAAAAGTGATATGGTAACGTTGGAAACTAAGATAATAATCTTCTATATATAGTAGGTTAAATTATAGTAATATAATTTTTTGTATTATTAATGTATAGAACTTACATCCCTTTCTATATTACGTATAAACAGTGCGTCGACACGGCTCTTTTCAACTATTTCGAGTCCTTTCACTCCTCTCTCTCTCCTCTCTCCATATCTAGAAAATGGAAGTGGTGAAAGTTGGTATGGTAAGATGGATGTGTCAAATAATTGAATGTATATACAGTACGTACTATCATCATTCCTCTTTTTAGGTTTTGTCGGTTTAATGTTTTATGAAGAAGAAGGTGACATGGAAGAAGATTTTGACTTTACTTAGATTTACAATCACAAACATATTAGTAGTAATTGTATTTTTGTCCCGATTAATTCAAATTCGCACAGTATAAGCCCCTTTAAAGGGAGGAAGAGCTCTTTACAAGGATTTTTCATATCCGTCTCTCTAATTATTAAAGATGTATCTGTATGGTCCAAAACTTATCCTAGTTATATCTGGGCCACGTCGACACTAAGAGAACCTTCGAATGCTGCCATGCGTCATCAATATGGCTTCAACAAAAGACGAAGACAAGGTCGAAGTGATCTAACAAAGGACGAAGCCTAGGCCGAGGAGTCAACAGAGATCGAGGACGAGTACTCTCCTTAACGGAGCAGTAACGACTAGTTTAGGGATAGAATTGTAAAGAGGATATTCCAAAAAATATTCATGGAATCTGTACTATCGGGGTATTGTGGTCCATGTCCTCTTATAAATTGAAAGATATGTAGTTAAAAGGGGGATTTTTGGACACTCATTGAAAAGAACAGCATATTGACATTTTCTATGTCCTTGCTTTATTACATACATACAAAAGATGCATTTTCTTGAAATCTTTGTCTAACTTTTCTCCCACGATCCAAGGAGAATCTGAATATTCAAAGGCCCATCAATCATTTATCATTGTCCGAAGGAATATCACACGATTTCATTTCTTTTTTATTATCTCACTTGTATTTATTTACATAAATGCCATTATATACCATTTATTGCTATTTAATGTTATTCCGTTCGTATTTAGGCCGTTGAATGTTGTTTATTGTTACTTATTCACTGTTGTTTCTACGGAATTTGTGACATTCTGCCACGACACCGGTTAAACAATCTCTTTCATATTAATATTGGCTAAGATTAACCCAAATTTATTAGAAATTCTAATTGTTTAAACCTAGATCTAAATTTTGGGTCAAACAGTTTGGCGTCGTCTGTGGGAATTTTCTCAGCCAATGTTTTAGTTTTCACTAGATCTAACGTGACTTGTTAATCTAACAAACCATAAAGTTTATCTCTCTTCTCTGTACGTGCAAAATTTCCATGGCAGGTAACCAAGGAAACGAAACGAGGGCAACAGATAATGTTCCCCTCAATATCATGAATGCTATCAACAAAGGCTATGACACACACGAGGAGGGGATAACGCCCACGACGTCCCCCAAACAAGAAAGATCACATGCACCTTTCTGTAGTACGACAAAATCAAACGGGAAAGGAACCTTCACGTCCGCGGGAGAGGGAACGCCACCCGCTATGAATAATCTCCTCGAAGCATGGCTAACTGATATCCTAGTAAGCGTGCTCAACAAATAAGCGCCATGCACGACCACAGAAACCACGAGAGCCCATGCAGTACAGCGAGGGGACAAACATGACGACCAACTAGACCCTCCTGCTTTAGGTAAAACTCATAATATTACTCACAATGAAGGTGACAGTGTCCTCGCCGCCGTGCTGAAAAGAATGGAAGAAATGAAAAACGAAAACAAGGTACTCAACGACAAAATAAAAGAGCACCAGGAACGAGCAGACAAGATACCAAGCGCTCCTAAATTGCTGCTAAAAAGGGATGCCAATAGATTCATAGAGCAGGCATATAGCGAGGAAGCGGCTCCACACGCCATACCAAAGACTTTCAAGATGCCCCTATATCTCAGAATATACGATGGGACAACTGACCCCGAAGATCATGTGACTCGCTACATCACCGTTGAGAAGGGCAACGACCTCACCAAGGAGCATGTGTCCTCCATTTTGCTGAAAAAGTTTGCCGAAACTCTCACTAGAGGGGCATTAACATGGTATTCACAGTTACCAACCTGTTCCATAGAAATGTTCGAAGAGATGGCTAATAAGTTCGTGACAGCACATGTCGGGACCAAGAAAGCCGAAACAAGAGTGAACGACATCTTCGCCATCAAAAAATCCCTAGGAGAGGGACTGAGGGACTTCCCCGCCCGGTTCGATAGAGTAAGGATAACCTTACCAAATATCTCTGAAGAAATGGCTGCCACAACCTTTCAAAATGGGTTGAGTAGAGAGGGTCCAAGAGCAACCCGAAAGCTGCTGAGCCGGTTGATGAAGTATCCCCTGACTACTTGGGATGAAATACATAATGCCTACTATACTGATGTCAGAGCTGACGAAGACAACCTCAATGGACCAACTCGGTGACTCATCTCGGTAAAATCCGAACCTACGAAAGAACGCAGAGATAACATGAGGAGAGATCACCCAGTCTCACGGTCGGGCAAGGAACGACACCAGCTCTACGTCAGGATGCCCGGTCCTCCGCCCTTTATTTATGAAGATGGCCCGTCTAGGCCGAGATCATGATCGATAGAGGTATGCCCCCATTATCTGCTCACAATTTCTGTGTTTCACCTACATACGTGGTCTATGCCCTCGATAAGCTGGGGACAAAGGTGAAACGACCACTAAAGATGAGGTCCAACCCCAACACTAGGAAATTTGACGCCCTCTGCGAATTCCACCAAGAACACAAACACAAAATAGAAGATTGCATCGCCATACGGTTAGAGGTAGCGAAGCTGCTATAGCAAGGGCACCTCAAGGAACTGCTCAATGACAAAGGTAGGAACACCCTAGCAAGGGGTCGAGAACGTCTAGGTCCGCCGAAACCACCTTCACCAGATCGTACCATTAATATGATTATTGGTGGCTGCAACGACGCCTCCATCAATGGCATCAAGTTCACTGCCACCCACAAGCTCAAAATATCGATCACCCATGAACGGTATGACAGACTCGAAGAAAGTATCATCTTCGACGAGTTATATGCCGATGGTTTGACTTTCCCTTATAATGATGAACTTGTCATTACTTTATGAATTTTAGATACTGATGTTAAAATAATCATGGTCGATGACGGAAGTGGAGCGTGCATCATCCATCCCCGAGTCCTCGCATAGATGAGGCTCGAGGATAAGATAATGCCATGCTGCATAACACTAACCGGTTTTTAACAATGTAGTTGAACAAACTTCTGGAGAAATTCCCCGCCCTCGTCTGTGGGGTGACTTTAGAGACAATGTTCCACATCATGGACCAGGCCACTGCATACAATTCCATCGTGGGACGGTTATGGATACACCTTATAAAAGTTGTCCCCTCCAGTTTAAACCAAGTAATCAAATTCCCGACACTTTGGGAAATATTCAGCATACGAGGTGAACAACGCACGTCTCGAGAGTGATACCGAATCGCCATGGACAACATGATAACTCAACAAAAGAAAGAAAAGGAAAAAGAAGCGTAGCAATCAGCAGGGTCGAGATCACCACAAGGCGAAGTTAAGGAAGTCATCATGGACCCTGAAATGGTCGAAGTCGTAGAATCAACTATAGAAGACCTCGACCCTGTCCAATTAGATCATTTCGACCATAGAAAAAAGGCCTACGTCGGCTGCAAACTCTGAGAACCAGGTAAATTTAGTCAATTCTTGATAACTAATGCAGATTCGTTTGCTTTTAGTAATGCAGACATGCCAGGCATCCCCATAGTAATCAATATGCACAAGCTGAATGTTGACCCCTTCTACCCCCTAGTAAGGAAGGTCCGACGAAAGTTCAACCCCGCCATCAACGAGGCCGTCAATGAAGAAGTGGAGAAGTTATTGGCGAACGGCTCCATCAGGGAAGCAAAGTACCCTAAATGGATCGTCAACCTGGTAATGGTCAAAAGCCAAACGGGAAATAGAAGATGTGCGTGGACTTCACAGACCTAAACAAGGCATGCCCGGAGGATTTATTCATATTACCACACTGTCACGACCCAAAACTTAGCCTGTCGTGATGGCGCCTAACATGGTACTAGGCAAGCCGACACCTCAAAATATTTCCAACATTTTTAAGTGAAAAATGAACTAAAGCAGGTTTAAATTATTAAAGATCTCATAAACTAGATAGAAGAGCAAAACTCAATACGAAAGTTCCCAAAACCAGGGTATCACTCAGTACATGAGTGTCTATACAACACAAGTCTGAAAAATTATCTATGAAAAATTGAAACTAAATACATAAAGCTGAAAGATAGGGAAGGAGAGTCAAGGTCTGCGGACACCGATCAACTACCTTGAAATCTCTGAATGGCTAAGCTGCTTAGATAATCAGCACCTACCCTGTCGGGAAACACCTGGATCTGCACACGAAGTGTAGGGTGTAGTGTGAGTACAACCAACTCAGTAAGTAACAAGACTAACTATTAAACTGAAAGTAGTGACGAGTTTCACGGTACAGTTCAATTACAGAATTACAATACAGGAAAGTAGGCATGCTTTCAAGTTCGACGGTTAAAGCCAAAATAGCTAAATCATGTCAACTTCAATTGAAACAGGATATGGCACATCTCAGTAATTACATAACAGTTACATATACCAACTGATGTACAAACAGTAATGAAATCATATGCGTACTCTTAGAGTATCAGTCACTCAGTCCTCTCATTCACTCCAACCTCACAGTCACTCATTCCTCATAATCACTCAGTAGGTACCTGCGATCACTATGGATGTGCAGACTCCGGAGGGGCGATTCCAGCCCTAGCGCTATAATAAACCAATTATGGCATGAATCAAATAGACATGCTGCTACGTGCAGCCCGCTCTCATAAATATCCTCACAATCAGGCCCTCGGCCTCACTTAGTCATCAACCTCTCCAGTATCTCGGGCTCTCAAGAATCATGATAAACAGCCCAAACAATTATGATATAATGTATTAATAAAGGGAAGCATAGACTGAGATATAATATGTAAGTAAAAAGCTGAGACTGAGTACAAAATGGCAATTTAGCAAATAATTGAACATGTAACACAACCTCTGTGGGTCCCTACAGTACCAACACGTAGCCTAAGCATGATTTCTAACATGACTGGTTGCTCAATTTCTCTAACACATAGTGAAAATACGGGTAACGACAAGACTAAACAACTATACAGTTCCATGGAATCGACCAAGTCACAATTCTTATGGTGCACGCCCATACGCCTATCACCTAACATATGTGTCACCTCAAAACCAATCACATAATACGTAATTCTGGGTTTCATACCCCCAGAACCAAATTTAGAAGTGTTACTTACCTAAAACCGTGCATATCCCTACTCCAATAAGCCCTTGCCTCGTGAATCGGCCTCCGAATACCTCGAATCTAGCCACAAACAATTCGATACAATCAATACAAGCTAAAGGAATCAATTCCATAAGAAAATACTAAGTTCTTAGTCAAAAGTCAAATAGTCAACTCAAAAGCCGGCCCCTGGGCTCACGTCTCGGAATCCAATAAAAGTCACAAAATCCGGAAGCCCATTCAACCACGAGTCTAACTATACCAAATTTACCAAAATCCGACACCAAAACGTCACTCAAATGCCCAAATTAAACTCTCTAAATCCCTAGCCTCAAACTCCCAAATTCCACCTCAAAATCACACAAACTAGGTGGACAATTCAATGGGGAAACATAATTACTGAATAAAAATAACCACAGGTGACTTACCTTAAGAATCCCTCTCAAAAATCACCCTAATCCGAGTTTGCAAAGTCAAGAAATGATAAAACCCTCGGAACCCAACGTTTATATTCTGCCTCAGGCTTTCTCGCACCCGCGACAACTTACCCTCACCTGTGGCTTCACAGAAGCGACAACTCTCTCGCTTCTGCGTTAATTCACTAGGGACAGACCTTTGCACATGCGGAACATTCTCCGCTTCTGCGCACATGCAGGTGCGACTTACTTCTACTCCTGCGTTTCCCCCTCATTTCTGCGCTCAACCTCACCGCATCTGCAACCAAGCATGTGCGGTCAAACCTTCTCACATGCGACCACTACACTTCCTCCTCCTGGCCGCAATTGCTCTTCCCAGTTCGCACCTGTGATCAAAGCTTCACAAGTGCGATTGCACCCGAAGACTCCCAGCTTCAGCAACCCTTTAACTCCAAACCTTGATCCGTTAACCACCCGAACTCCACCCGAGGCTCCCGGGACCTCGACCAAATATACCAACCAGTACCAAAACACAATAAAAACTTAGGCAAGCCTTCAAATCACATCAAACAACTCTAAAACCGTGAATCGCGCATTGATTCAAGCCTAATGAACTTTTGAACTTCTAACTTCTACATTCGATGCCGAAACCTATCAAATCACGTCCGACTGACCTTAAATTTGGCACACAAGTCACAAATGACACAACGGACCTACTCTAACTCCCAGAACCCCAATTCGAGCCCGGTTACCACAAAGCCAACTCTCAGTCAAACTTCTAAATTTCCCATTTTTGCCATTTCAAGCCTAATTCTACTACGGACCTCCAGATCACAATTCAGACACACTCCTAAGTCCAAAAATCATCCAATGAAGCTAACGGAACCATCAGAACTCCGTTTCAGAGCTATTTACACACAAGTCAACATCCATTCAACCATTTCAACTTAAGCTTCTAACCTTGAGACTAAGTGTCTCAACTCATTCCGAAACCTCTCCGGACCTGAACCAGCTACCCGGCAAGTCACATAACAACAGTTAAGTAGGGAATGAGTAGTAAATGAGGAACGAGGCTACAACTCTCAAAACGATCAAACGGGTCATTACACACACATCAACCAACTCATTGACGTGACAGCCGGGCACGAACTATTGAGTTTCGTGAACGCCTATTCTGGTTACAACCAAATAATCATGGAGGAAGAAGACCAATAGAAAACCACGTTCATCACCCACAGAGGGACGTGTTGTTATAGGGTTATGTCATTTGGGTTAAAGAACGTGGGAGCCAACTATCAAAGGTTGGTCACAAAGATGTTCGAAGCCCAACTCGGCAAAACCATAGAGGTGTATATCGACGGCATGTTGGTCAAGTCCGTAAAGGCAGAAGATCATATAGACCACCTAAAGGAAGTTTTCGATATTCTGAGGCGGTACGGGATGAAACTAAACCCTGCGAAATGCGCCTTTGGCGTAGCCTCGGGAAAATGTTTGGGCTTTTTAGTGTCGCAGCATGGAACTAAGATCAACCCATATCAAATCAAGGCTATCGACGAGATACTTGAACTATTGACCACTAAGAAGTAAGTCCAAAGATTGACTAGTCGGATTGCCGCCTTGTCTAGATTTATCTCGCGGTCATCCAATAGATGCCACAGGTTTTTGCCGTACGCAAAAAAGATAATGGCTTCGAATGGACACAATAATACGTACAAGCATTATGAGAGATAAAGGTGTACTTGTCATCACCGCCCTTACTCTCAAAACCGGAGCCCGGGGGGCACCTCCTCATTTACCTTGTCGTCTCCGAGGTAGCAGTAAGTGCAGTATTAGCTCGAGAAAACAAAGGTATACAATCTCCTATTTATTATAACAGTAAAACACTTTTCGATATCGAGAAGAGGTATCCATTCCTCGAGAAATTGGCCCTTGCTCTGGTCGTAGCTTCACAAAAGCTTAGACCCTATTTCCACTGCCACCCTATCTCGGTCATCACCACTTTTTGTTTAAGAAGCATTTTACATAAACCCGAGCTGTCAGGGAGGCTGGTCAAATGGGCCATCAAGTTAAGCGATCACGACATCACATATCAGCCTCGAACAATAATAAAGTCGCAAGTTCTCGCTGACTTCGTCACAGACTTCAGCGCAAAGGTAATGCCTAAGGCCGACAAGGAAGCCACTCAAGCTTCTCTTCAAACACAGGACCTCTGGGTCCTATACACTAATGGCACATCGAATACTTCCGGGTCCGGACTGGGACTTGTACTCGAGGTCCCTACCGGCGAAGTTATTCTCCGGTGCATAAGGTGCCTGGATATGACTAATAATGAGGCCGAGTACGAGGCCGTTATCGCAGGTCTGAGACTAGAACTCAAATATGGGATGACGCGGTTGAAACTTCACTATGTTTCTCAACTCGTAGTCAACCAAGTTACATGGACTTTCCAATTCAAAGAACAAAGGTTGAAAAGATATCAAACCAAGATATGCAAACTGCTGCCCAGTTTTGACGAATGCTAACTCGACCAAATCCCCCGAACACATAACATCGAAGCAGATGGCCTTGCCAAATTGGCGGTCGCCACCAAAAGCATAACGACAGGAGACATGAGCGTAGTCTACTTCCTCAACTCATCATTAGACCAAATCGAGGTAAGATCTGTAAACATAATGTGGGATTGGCGCAGTTGTATTATTTCATATTTGCAAGATGGAATCCTCCCAAATGACAAAAAGGAAGCTAAAAAACTAAAAATGCCAGCGGCTAGATACAGCCTCCTTCATAACAACTTATATATTCCAAAAATTGCCCAAGGGAAAAATAATGTAATCAGAGAAATGACGTCAAAGTAATAGAAATTCACTTTATCGAAACTGCTCTAATGAAATGTTAAGTTCGACCAAACTCGAACAACACCTATCGGCCTTCAACCATGACTTATTGAAAGATTAATTTCAACCAAGCTCGAACAACACTTATCGGCCCTCAGCCGCAACTTAATGATAAGTTAACTTAGACCAATATCGAACAACATCTATCAACCCTTGGCCACAATTTAATGAAGGGTTAAGTTTGACCAAGCTCGAATAACACCTATCGACCCTTGGCCACAACCTAACTTAAAGGCATGTTCAACGAGCTCGAACAACACCTATCAGCTTTCGGCCACGAATTAATGATAGGTTAACTTCGACAAAACTCGAACAACACCTATCGGCCCTCAGCCACGATTTAATGAAGGGTTAAGTTCGACTAAGCTTGAATAACACATATAAACCCTTGGCCACAACCTAACTTAAAGGCACGTTCAACTAGCTCGAACGATACCTATTGGCCCTCGGTCACACCTCAACTAAGAAACATACTCAACCTATATGAACAAAAGGCCGATATGGCCTATGGATATTCGGCCCAAAGGCTACGGAAGCAAAACATACAAGTAAAGAAGCAAAACATGCAAGTACAGACGCAAAACATACAAGTACAGAAACAAAACGCAGAAATGAAAAAGGTACATGTAAAACAAATATCAACTTTGATATTCATATTCAGATAAAGAGTTTTTTTACAAAGACGCTCGAAGACGCCAACAAAAAAACACAAAAAGTTAAAACAAAACTACTCGCCATCGCCATCACGGCCTTCAACACCATCGTCGTCTCGGCATTCAACGTCATCACCAACCCAACCTTCAACACCATTAGCGTCTCGGCCTTCAATTCCCCCGCCATCCCCGTCTTGACCATAGGCGAAGTCATACCAAGCACCGTCCGCGAGTCGATCCACACTCCCGTCCCTATACTCCATAGAACCAGGTCGGGGCATAGTAGGATCATAACCATAAGCAAGCTGAGCCTCGCGAGCCTTAACCTGAGCATCCTCAAGAGCTGCCTCAGTAATGGAGCCCGCTTCATGCAAGTCACGGAACACATCCAGTCGGGCTTTAAAATGGATCCACGCCTCATACAGCACCGAGGAATGTTGGGATAGTTAGAAGCATTAGACGAAGAAGGCCGCACAAGCAGTTGGACTTTCTCGGCCTCGAGAGCAGCAACTTGATCATGCAGCTCAGAGTTTTCCTTATCTAGCTCACCAATCCTCTACTCAGGTCGGTCCTCCTTCGCACTAGCGGTTGATAAATCATGTTCTCGCTCAGAACAGAGAGTCTTGTTCGCCAACTCGAGGATGTCAATCTTTCTCCGAGCATCCAGTTGGGAAGACTCTGCCTGATTGAGCAATTGCTGCTTCTCAGCAATCTCCCCCTTGAGAGTATTAATTTTAAGCTGACTTCCATCCAACTGACTTCGTAGTTGAACTAGTTGGGCCTGCAGATCACCGTTGTCACGACCCAAAATCCAACTAGTCGTGATGGCACCTAATCCAACCTGTTAGGTAAGCCAATTACCAACTATCTGATTCCAATGAAATTAATGAGGCAATTAATTAAAAGAAAATATCTAAAACCAATACTCTTTTCCCAAGAACTGGTAGTACAAATTATGAGCTTCTAAGAATAGAGTTTACAAAGCTGGTATGAAATAAATATATCATCTGTTTAAGAAGTACATAAACAGAGTTTTATGAATCTAAGGCTACCATGAACAAGAGGCAGATACAACCAGAACGCAGATATATCTTCAAATCTAACTTCCATCGAACACAGCAACATCGGCAGCCAATATCTGCATGCAAGGTGCAGAAGTGTAGTATCAGTACAACCGACCTCATGTACTGAGTAAGTAACAAACCTAACCTTAGGTTAAAAGCAGTGACGAGCCTTTACCAAGGTCAGGTCCAAAACTAATAGTCCACATCAATATCCAGAAAACAAATCACATAACAACAGAATTGAGGCAGCACAATGAATAACTCAATATTAAAGTGCTCAATTCGTTCACAGTTCCGGAAATATAAACATTTTTCTTTTCAAATATAATAGTAAAACTCAATTCTTTTCACTAAAATCACCAAAATATGAGTAAGTCTGAAACCTCTGATTTTCCCAAAATCCTTTCAATAATAAATGGGATTTTTCATTTTCTTTCCAAATAACCCGTATAAAACAATTGCATCACTACGCCTATCTGTCAACATGTGTGAGAAATCATGAATGATGTGATACTGTACAACATGAGGAAAAACTCATCTCTATGCCTGTATGTCATGAGTGCATGTCAATGCGATGTAACTCAGTGATAAAATCATATGCATACTCTCAGAGTATCATTTCACTTAGTCGTCTCAATCACTCAGTCCTCACAGTCACTCATGCCTCACAGTCACTCAATCCTCCCACATCACTCGGCACTCGCACTCGGTAATCGCACTCGACACTCACGCTCGGCACTCGCACTCGACACTCGCGCTCGGCACTCGCACTCGACACTCATACTCAGTAGGTACCTGTGCTCACTAGGGGTGTATACAGACTCCGGAGGTGCTCCTTCAGCCCAAGCGCTATATCAAGCCAATCATGGCATAAATCAATAAACATGTTGCGGCGTGCAACCCGATCCATAAATATCCTCACAATTCGGCCCTAGGCCTCAATCAGTCATCAACCTCTCCAGTCTCTCGGGCTCTCAGAAATCATAATAAGGAGCCCAACAACAATAATATGATGCATCAACAATAAATAAGAGAGATTGAGGTATGATATGAAATGAATAAACATGACTGAGTGAAAAATTATAATTTGAACATATTATTCAACCACAAAAATGACCCCAATGTGTATCAACAATAACAACATATGCCTAAGCATGATTTTTAATATGAGTCTCAGCTCAATTTTCTCTAACACGTAGAGAATGTACAAATATCAACATATTATTCAACTTCACAGTTCAATGGAATTTGACCTAGTCATAATTCCTACGGTGCACGCCCACACGCCCGTCACCTAGCATGTGCGTCACCTCAAAACCAATCACATATCACAAAATTTAGGGTTTTATACCCTCATTTCTAAGATTAGAAGAGTTATTTACCTCAACCCATGTAAATTCTTTATTTCGCTATGCCCTTTTCACGAGAATTGGTCTCCGAAAGCCTCGTATCTAGCTACAATTAATTCGATTCAATCAATTCCAATTATTGTAATTAATTTCATAAGAAAATATTAATTTTTTCAATAACATCCGAAATTAACTCACAAATCGCCCGTGGGCCCACATCTCGGAACCCGAAAAAAGTTATAAAATATGAACGTCCATCAAACCATGAGTCCAACCATAAAAATTACACCAAATTCCGACATCAATTCAACCCTCAAATCTTCATTTAAAGTCATTGAAGATTTTTACCATTGTCAACCCAATCTTTACCCATTTGAACTCAATAATCTTTCCATAAACCTTATTGATATGTGTAAATAATACTATTACACCCAAGAATCATACTCTTAATCACCTATCTTTACCCAAACTCGAAATTGAAGACTAGGGGTTAGAACCTTACGTCTTGGGTGAAGATCTTGTGATATTTCCTTGTTGGATTTCAAAGCTTGAACAAGATCTTGATGAACAAAGCACTTGAGCTTCTTCCTCTCTCTAGAATACTCTCCCTTCTCTCTAAAAATGTCAGATTTTGTCTCCAAAATGAGTCCCAAAGCCTATTTATCAAAATGGGGTCGGGTTATGAAAATAAAAAAATTAACCCTCCGAAAGTAGGTTCGCGGTCGCATAATGGACCGCAAAATGGGTATGCGGGTCTCAAAATAGTCGCAAAAATCGGTGCCCAGAACTGGACTGTTCTGATCTATTCTGCGACCAGTTTGTTGTCGCATAACCACTTTTGCGATCGCATAATGGTCGCAGAATCTTATTTTTCCAGCCTTTGGTAATTTGGTTATAACTTCTTGTAGGAATGTCCAAATGACGAACGGTTTGAAGCGTTAGAAACTAGACTCAAAGATCTTTCATTTGACAGGTGATACACTATATAACACTTCATATCATTATAGTTATGCTCATTTGAAATTAGGTCTTGTGCGAACTTACTTGACTTTAGTCTATTATGAAATTTCCAACAACTATATTCGATGCCGAAACCTATCGAATCAAGTCCGATTGACCTCAAATTTTGCACAGAAGTCATAAATGGCATAACGAACATATTTTAATTTTCGGAATCGGATTCCGACCCCAATATCAAAAAATTTACCCCCCGGTCAAACTTTTCAAAAATTTGACTTTCGCCATTTCAAGCCTAATTCTACTACGAACCTCCAAATAATTTTCCGAACATGCTCCTAAGTCCAAAATCACCATACGAAGCTATTGGAATCATCAAAACTCCATTCCGGGGCATTTACACATAAGTCGACATTCGGTCACTATTTTAACTAAGTTTCAATTATGAGACTAAGTGTCTCATTTCACTCCGAAATCCTTCCGAACCTGAACCAACTAACCGATAAGTCATAAATCAACTGTAAGGCATAAATTGAGAAGTAAATGGGGGAACAGGGCTGTGATACTCAAAACGACCGGTCGGTTCGTTACATTCTCCCTCACTTAAACATATGTTCATCCTCGAACGTGCCAAGAGTTATTCTTAACCTTCAAATCTCTATTCCACCTTACCATGCACATACCCGGGGGTGATCTCATGTCACCCTATTTTATAT